>PVKA01000929.1:154436-167129 GCA_004027165.1 Ctenomys sociabilis
TTTTTTTTTTTTTTTTTTTTTTTTTTTTTTTTTTTTTTTTTTTTTTTTTTTTTTTTTTTTCGTCTTTTTGAGACAAGGTCTCACTATGCAGTTCAGGCTGGCCTTAAGCTCATTTTGTATCTCAGGCTGGTCTCGAACTCACAACAATCCTCCTGCCTCAGCCTCCTGAGTGCTGGGATTACAGGCCTGCGCCACATGCATGGCTCTAACCTTTTCTATTTTAATTGTAATTTACACTGTATTTACATTTTTCCCCCCTGTGGTACCAGGGATTGAACTCAAGACCCTGAGCTTGCAAGGCAAGCAGTTATTACACTGAGTGATCTCCCCCCACTTTCACTGTCTTCAAAACATAAACAAATAGATATTCAAAAAAGAAATAACAGAAGAGGGGAATTTCTAATATCTCCTTTTCATAGTTACAATTTTCAATTTTTGTCAATAAAAAGTGACCAGTGGAGCCATACATGGGTCTGTGGTGATTAGAGCAGTATTCTATGGAATTGGAACCACCACCACCTTGATTTACTTCTGTGTTGGAGCTCCTGCCTCTACATTTAGCTGCTCCTCCTTCTACAGGGCTGCCCGAGCTTATAGTGCAGCTTGACTGACTTGAAGCACTGCCAGGAGGGGCTTCATGAACCACAGCTCATACTCCACAGGGGACCTATAGGTCAGCACCTCTGCAGCTACGCTGGCGCTGGCTGGTGGCTGGCCCAGCCCCGGGTGTACCTGTTGCAGCTCTCTCTTTGTCTCCTGGGCGCTCCAGTGCTGAGGGAGTCCTGAGTGCAGGAGCTGTTCGAGCCCTCCAAGCTTTGGGAGACAGGCATGCTCATAGTGGTGGCAGGGACTTTGCCTGTGGCCTGTGCCAGTGGCCGCTACTGGGCATGGTGCCTAGGTGCATGTGCAGCTGATTCTTTCTAGGATAAAACCCAGCTGATTCCTCCTAGGATCAAAACACAGAGCCTTCAATGCACTCAGCCTGATCTGCAAAGACTCAGTCAGGAATGTACCACAGAAGCCATCCACAAAGGGTTCAAAACAATTTTCTTTTGTGTGTCTCTCATCATTTCTTTCTTATTTAAAGGAGCAAAGCTGGCGATTTGAAACTGTATCACTGTGACTTTTAATCTGCTCTTCTTTGCACATTAAGGACTTATTCTTAAAATTATCCCAAGTCTTTATAGTTTCAAAATGTCTCTAACCAGAACTGAGAAAAGAATATTAAATACAGGCATCACTCATGCTAAAAACACTTCTACTCTTTTGGGGTGTCCGGGGCAACAGGGATTGAACTCAAGGCCTTGTGCTTGCCAGGGAAGCACTTATCCCACTGAGCTATCTCCCCAGCCCCACATCTCTTGTTTTTAAAACAATTATTTTCCCATGCCTACAATTTTTGCATTTGGCTTTTCTAACCAACTTCTTTTGTTTTCTCTTTCATTTTATTTAAGGTCATGCCCCACATTTGACACCTGAGAATTTCCAATACTGATGCAGTCCTGTGCTGAATTTTGATGCTAACCAATGCGTTTCTCCCCTGTTGCTTGCCAATGAGAAGCCCCCCTCTACTAGATCTCCTCTTGTGAGTCCATGTTCATTCACCAATTGTGCATCTTGCGCATTGCTACGCACTACCACGGAAATAGGTGAGAGGATTTAAAACTAAAGAGCTGACTTTCTTACCAACCTGTTTTGAAGCTGAATCTTTGCAATTTTTTTCTCAATAAAATTAATAAAAAATAAAAATAAAGAGATGAAATGCTTGATGAAAGAGGGGCTACGGTGAAGGGGACATTTGGAAGCCTAGGCAGGTCCACAGACACAGCTGTCAGGAAGGAATCAGTGTCTCAAAAAACTCTGACACACGTGACCTCAGGAATGCCCCAGGGGAACCTATACTGGACATTGCACAGAGCTATGTTTTTAGAGGCTTCTGAAGGCTGAGAGCCCTAAAGACAGGAGCTTGCCCAGAAGACGGAAAACTCAGGAAAGCCCAGGATTAAAAAGACAAAGCCACTGGGCTGGACCCAGGAACCTCTGCGAGACTGATGTGGGCCTCTAAGCCCCAGGACCTGGGTCTAGCTGAGGTGGAGTTGCTCCCAAGGAGCCCCATGGAGCTGGGTGGCCAACTGGCACTGAAGAAACCCAGATGCGATGGCAGTTCTGAAGGAAATGACTCAGCCCCTCACATCTGAGCCCTGAGCACACACACCGGGGAGCAGGCTGTCAGGTGTGGAGCATTCAGACATAGCACTTTCCTTTGAAGCCTGAGAGACCTTGGTCTTCTTCTCTTACTCAGCCTCCTCCTCTCTGACCTTCTGCAGGGCATCTTGGTAGGGCTGGTCCTGGCAGAAGACTATCTGCTCCACGTGAGGCGAATGCTGATTGCCTACTCTGCTGCTTCTTTCTGCCTTTAACGAATGTCCCTCACTTTCTTCTTTCATGGAGGATGTTTTCTCACTGTCACCTCCTGGGATGTCCATGCAATACTCTGGAACTCCTCTGTTGTTTTCTCCTGAAGGTCCTTATTGGATTTTCCATTAGTGCCACAGATTTCTCTCCACGCTCTATGGATGCCGCTACCGATGCCGATGCAGTTGCCGCCGCCTTCCCAGGCGTTCTTCCGCGGGGTCGGGGAGGACCCGGGTTCTTCCTGGACGCTCGCGGACTCGAGGGTTGCGGGCGCTGTGGAGGCGCAAACCCCCAGCAGCAGCTCAGCCTCGACGGCGCTCGCTGCCCCTCTGAGAACTTTCATCGGCGTGCGCCGAGCTGGCGACCGTAATCACATACTTAAGACCAAGCTATTTAAGACCCTTTAAGGCCATGGAGTTCAGAGATTTTCTGGCACCCTGTGTTGCTGGGAGTAGCAAGCACGGTTTCGTATACCATCTCCTTCCTAAGTGGCTCCAAAGTGCTCTAGGAGGGAAAAAATAGACAGGGCCACCTGCCTATGCTGACCTCAGATTCTCACAGTGCAGAGTGCTTGAGATTCTGAGCATTACCGAGCTCTTTCTCCATTTCCAGATGGTGCAGTGAAGGAAATATCTGGTAAAAGCTTAATTCTACCTCATTGAATGCCACCTCCAGAGGTGTGGTGGAGTTGAGGCCTCCACAGGAAAAGCTGATTTCAAGTTCTGGCACAATGATTAGCTGATTCACAAAAGATGTGAGTCTCCATTTCTTCCCTGCACATCTGTCCTGTCTGCTTTTAATTTGGAAGCACCAGTTTTAATTTAGTGACAGGACTGTAAACTCTGTTTCTGTGAACACAGAATGACACACTTTGTGGAACAGAGGCTGCTGGCCAAGACCTGACTCTTAAGTAATTGATGGCTGGTAACTAGCTGGGAGATGCTCCAAGGCGAGCGCTTTTCCCTGCAAATATCAACCAGTTTTCAAGCAATTCCAGCAAAGTATAGGCTCTTTCTGAAGCCACAGGTCCTAAAGCCCAAAGAAAGTCTTTGGTTCATTCTAGAGGTTGAAGATCTTACAAATGCACAAGATCTCCCGTCCCTCCCTTCACCCATGGGCTGTGGCTCAACATGGATTTCTTCATCTTTGGAAGTCAACCATATCAGGAAGGAGGCTTCAGTGTTAGGAGTTGTTTTGTTCTGGTGAAAAGAACACACTTTTCATCACATTAGCAAACCAATTTTTTAAAATCTCACTCATATCCAATTTTTTGTGTGTGAGAGGGAGGAAGAACAGGCCCTGAATTACATCATCCCTGTGGTTTAAGAAATCTTTTTCACAATATGTAGACTGTTTTTGGGTCTGGGACATTGGGAGAAAGGAGAAAAAGGGACAAAGCAAGAGGGACCAAGATAGAAGACAGAAGAATAACTGAGACTGAATGGATCAATAAAAGGAGTAAAAAACCTTTCAGGAGATCTGAATCAACTAGACACAAAGAGGGGGGTATCCATCGTCATTTTTAGATTAATAAGTTAAATTTAAATCCATCTGTTTTGGATCACCTTTGTGGCTCTATCCCTGATCACAGTGAAATATAGCACAAAGTAGGTTTCATTATGTATTTTGAAATACTTCCATGAGGAAATGAGCAATTCTTGAGCCTTTACCATGTTCCCGGCACTGCTGTGGGTCACAGGGCATGGGAAATATAACTCAAGGGGAGACTGACACAGAGCACTAGCAGAGGACGGAGGCCTTGCAGCTTCCTAATTGTGGATCTTGGGTTCAATCCTGACTTGGCCCCTTACTAGCTGCTTGACTCCAGCTAAAACTACTTAAGCCACTTTAATCTCAGTTTCCTCAGTGGAAATCTATACAAAACAAGAACCTATCTTATGTGGCTGTTAGAGGATTGAGGTGAAGGGTAAAAGGTGTTTAGAAAAGTGCTTGAAACCCAGGGAGTGCATGGCATTGGTGGCTATTGTTAAATCTTTTGGAAGTGGCACGTTATGCAACAGTTCTTGCTGTCTTGCCTCCCATGTCCTTGAACTGCTACCTTCATTTTACATAGAATTGGGTGCCAGCTCCTCCCTAAAGCCATGGCGAGGCCCATATGCTACACTCCTGTTGGTTTTACTTAAGTGTGAAGAGTCCCATTGTCCTGAAACTAATGTGGGTTTTGTGAAAAATCATCTCTCCGTGGAGGACAGGGGCACTCAGTTCCAGCGCAAACAAGCAAACATCCCAGATGGTTTGCAAAGTTTTTTGCTTTTTTGCCAAACATGTTTTCTCCTAATTTAAAAATCCCTGCATAGTTTAAGGGAAATGCAAACCACATGGTCCTGGTTGAGAATTGGGGAAGGAAGTGAGGAAACCAGAGAGGAGAATCCCAACGTTGGCTCAGAGAGAGATGGCAACAAGAGAGGGTGTGGATGGCATGTGTCCTCCTGGGCCGGGAGGAGAGGATGTGAGCTCTCTTGATGCTCCACCACCATGCTATCACCACTTTTACAGGCCCCTCTCTATCTCACACTGTACTAGGTACCATGCCAGGACCCACGCCTTGTGCGATGATTCCTGTCCTGAACAGATTAGACCAGGGGTCAGTGAAAGCCCTGGAAAGACTCAGAGTAGTAAATATTTTGGGATAATTGGTCTCCACTGCAGTTAACCATGCACCTGCACAAAAGGGACCATTGATTATAATGAAAGAAAGACGACAATGCCAAATTTGGCTCATGGCCCATACTTCGTTGATCCCTTGATTAAAATGTAGCAAAAAAAAAAATATATATATATATATATGACCACCTCAGCTAAATACTCTGTGAATAGATAAACAAGGCCATCAATGAAAAGGATGGGCCGGACCAATCACATGCAGTACAGGACTTCCGTGGCAGGAGGCAGAGGGGATCTGTCTTGGTTCTTTCTTTCAGAAAGAAGTCAGTTCAGATCTCTGTCCCATCCAATTAGCTGTGTGACATATGACAATTTACCAAATCTCCTCCAGCTTCAGTTTGCTCCCCTCTGAAATGGATACAATAATGTTTTTAAGCTTAGACATTATAATACTATCATTAATGAAGTTCAGTAATTGGCATCATTTACTTTCGGGATGATAGGAGATACTGCCCAATGATTTCATTGTTTCTGACACTGAATACACAGCTCATGTACAGAGCGAATAAAAGCATGGATTTTGGTTTTGTGTGTGAGCCTGCTCTTCTGCTCAACGGGGGACAGTAATTCTGGTCAAGAAGTAAGGGGACAGAGGTTTTTTTCTGCAAAAGACTGAAAATGGTTAAGATTTGTAAACCATGTGTTGCATCTGACACATTAAAAATGTTTGGCTACTTAAAAAAGAAAAAAAAAGTGTTTGAATCATTTTTAGTTGATAAGCAGTGGAGAACTAGGATGTGGGCCTGAGAGCCATAGCTTGCTCACCTCTGCTCTATTCAATGGAACTGGCAAACAAAGCACATGCCCAGGCAGCACTCATAGTTGTTCAGCAGAATTTTAGAAAATAAAAGGTAGAAAACAAATAAATTACAGGGAAAATTAATTCTAGTAGCTTGTCTTGTTTAGTATGGAAAATACTAACATTTCCACAATTAATATTAAAATGTCAGCTTGTGACTTTGGACAAGTTACTGAACTCACGGAGCCTCAGTTTTCTCATTTTAAAATGGGCACAGCCTCATATACTTGGATTATGTTTAAGGCCCAATCAACAGCTCTTGTAATGAGAAAATAATTAATTTGCTCAGAACCTGGCATGCTGTACACACAAACAAAATAGTTATCAATTATTACTCTCCTTGCCTGACTGACATGGCTCCTTTTTTGCAATGCCCAGTCTCAGGGTCCATCTTGCACACAGCATGTTTAGGAGTATGATTATGCCTATGCTTCAAGAAACTGCTCCCATGTAGATACAGGTCCACGGGGCCAAAGTGATGGGTGACCCAGGGTGAGCGGAGACCCATAGTCACCAGTGTTTAGCTGGAAGGAATCAGAGAAAAACAAATGTGTCCTCCTTGCCACATGACTTATGAACAGAACTGCAGAGCCATAACCTAGTAGGTCTTTGGGATTGCTCTGGTGTGCTGGAGTAGCTACCCACTGGGAAGTGCACGGCCTTGTGCAGCTGCAGCGTTACTACCTCCAGAACAGCAGAGCACTGCAAGCCTTTGTAAGATGGCACTGCACTGTGATTTGCAACTGAATTACTTGGGGAAAGAAATTAGATTGTACATTTGATCTAACATTGATGCACAGAATTGCATATGATTTGTATAAGTATAAATCTGACCCCACCAATCCCAGGGGAGATTAATCTCTTGCTCTCCCAAGAAAGGGCAGCATAGCAGTGCAATTATAATTTCTTTCATTACTATTATAATCATGGAAGTAAAAGTTAGTAAACTAATACATTGTGTTCTATGCTATAGTAAGATTTTACAAAGGAAGTTTATTCATCTTTAAATCAACAGGAAGTCAAACTTAGAATTAACAAACATTTTAAATAGAACTTGAGAAATGCAGAACTCTTCTCACACATCTAAAATGTCCTCCAGTGTATTCCAAAGATCAGCAAATTTATTTGGCCCAAAGCCAGACAGGAATTCTTTTAGGCTTTCAGCTGCAGATTCCCTGACTGTCCAGCCCTGTAACTGATGCCAAAGCAGTCTCGATGATATGTAAAGTAATGAGCAAGGGGGTGTTCCAATTAAACTTTATTTACAAGACTCATGTTTTCTATTTTGGACAGTGGTTAGTGAGTTTTCAAGTTAGTCTAAGAAATAAAGAGCTAAAACAATAAAATCTTTGCAACCTCTGAATGATTTTTTTCCATTATCATTATATTAAACCTCTAACAGTAAAGATGTTGGGAGTCCACTGAGGCAGCAGGTAAAAGAATGAGGCAATATTTCATTTTTTAGCTTACAAATATGAATAATTTTAGTCTCTAAGAATGAGAGAAATAAGGCATAGAGTTCTACTGAATAAAAATGAGAAAAATGCTGTTTATTTATAAAGTTAAACTATTCAATACAAATTTATAAAAACTTGTGGTGTTCCAGACATAAAAAATATAGTTTCAGTCATGAGTGACCTGACTATGCAAAAGGTTTTTATCATGTTTTTTCTATTTGCTCCTCTGAAGATGTCCCTAATACTTGTAAAAATCAGAACATGAAAAAAAATGCCTTGTGCTCGTTAAGTGAAAAGCACAATTACAGCTTTGATGCTGGCTTTCATGGAGAGAGCCCTGAAGTGTACATGGAGTAATTAAAAGCAAAAAAATTAAAAATAATGAAAAACTGGTTATATTAGTGTTCTAACTGGGCACCGACACCATATGACATAATTGGCACTTGCCTCCAAGTTTCATCTGAATCCAGCATTCTAAAGCCCTTTCGTAACAGCAATGAACATCTGTTCAAGAGAGGAGCCCTACACCCAGGCGAGACTAGTACAGAAGGGCGTTTTCCTTAAAGCACAATAATACGTTATTAAAGTGTCACACACCTACATTTGTGACAGTAATTATATAAACATAGGCTAGATTACTGCAGGAATAAAGATATACCAATTAGAAAAACAAACCAGCCCCCAAGAGGAACATGAGATTTGGTTAACTTCAGGGGTGGAGTTAAACATATTTGAAAGGAATGATGATAATTTTAGTGATGTTTTTATTATTATTTCTTCCCCTTCTTCTTTAAGACTTCCTTGCTTCAAGCAAGAATTATTTATTAACAAGTGGAAATCATTACTTGGGGATTTTATTCAGCAAAACATTAAGTGGAAAAAAATAGGCTCCCAAGCTGCCTGAATGTCATCATGTGTTTTCTGCACTTTTGCTAAATTGAGCTCATCCATAAATTTTCACAAACGGTATTTTAAAAACCTACCAACAAATTTTCCATGGATCTTGTTCTGACAACTGTTTGAAGAGGTCTGTGTACTTGCTTTATGAGAAAGAGAGAGAGAGAGAGAGAGAGAGAGAGAGAGAGAGAGAGAGAAAAGTGTTAAGAAAAGTTAAGATCACATGGGATTAGCCTACCCACAAGTTCTTTAAAACTGTAATTGTTCACGGATTCACGTTGTCTCTAGAGAAAGGGGCAAGATGAATTTCATCGCAGTGCTATAGACAATTCTGAGTGAGGTTGATGTGCTGCTAACGTGTTTGTTTTAGAGGTTAATGAGACAAAGCGGGCCCTTGGGGCAGGACTCTCTCTTTAGCCCAGTCAATGTTGTCAATTTTTTAAAATTAAAAATTTTAGAATATTTAGATGAGCTCTTAGGGGCTGGATTCTCTCAAGGAACTTGTTTATCAGTGGGAGTTCAAAAGGCAGCTGAAACTTTCAATTTCTTCCCTTTATTTCTAGCATTCAGGATGGGAAGGGCTGAGCTACAGTAACACAGAAAAGGGTCAGCAATGTCAGAGACAAACATGTTAAGTTTTCTGTGTTTTATATGATATTCATGCTTATGCCAAATGTTAATCATACTCACAACACATTCACAATTTTTGTCAACTTTGTGTACCACTCAACTATTATTTACTGGCATTTTTTTCACCTTTATATTACTGCTATTAATTGAAAAGCATTTAACTGGTCTGTCATTAAGGAGTTTGCTACAAGATGACTTTAAGAAGGGACCCAAAGTCATGCTCTGAAATCTAGTTCAGTGCATTAAGCTGGTCTAGCTACATCATAGGTCTGCCCTCTTTTTAAGGTAAGAAAGACGGGAGAGTGTGAAGGTGGTAGAGGTCAGCTAGGCACAGAAAGCCTTGCTCTTTGGAGGAATGAGAAAGAGAGACTGAGAACTAAGACATGAATAACTTTCTTGCTGCAGAGTTCAACACAGATGGATGTCCATTTTGGAAAGTGAACCTCTGGAAACTGAAGGTGTCTGGGATCACTGTGGTGGCTTAGGGGTCAAGACTGCTACCAGTTTCATGCTTTTTAATCATATCTTAGACTTCTAAAGGTGGTCTACATACAATATTCTACATACAATGTTCCTTTTGGTCTTTAAAGAAAACAGAAATGTAGAGGAGGCCAAAGGACCATGAATTTTACTTTTATTCTACTCAGGCTGGAAGTAAAAAAGTTAAGGATATTTTCAGCTCACATAGCACGTTTATGAGGCAGTTTTTTTAGAATTTAGTTTCTCCTCCATTAAGAAGTATACATTGGCATTTATTGATCATTTTACATATTTTTTCATTTCTCAAATGCAATCCATCCTTTCCCTTCAAATAAAAGATATTTAAAATTTAAATTCACTCTCCTATCATCCAACATTTTTCTACATTCTTCAATAGAGACAATACTGACCCTCCGAGTTCTTCCTATTTCAATCTCTATACAGAAACAGGGAATTTAAAACATGAGCAGCTACCAAGGAACCTGAGAGAGTAGCATTTATGTCCCTAGACTCCTTGAGCCCAAAGATTTTTAAATACTACATTTATAAAAGGTAATGATTTTATTCTATTATCACAGGAAGGTAACTCTTATCCCTTCTGAAAAGTGTCAAAAGGTGTGAGTCTTTGGTACTCATTACATATTACAAGATGATCACCTTGCTGTAGAACAGAATTTCATGAAAGTATCCAAAATCCTTACACTCTGATTCACATCATATCTCTACAGCAACCGGGGTTTAACCCTTTGAACTTGATTTACCAGACCAACAAATCGATCACCAATGAATTTGGTTATCTTATATTACAGATATAGTTCTAACAAGTAAATTAACCATTCCTAGTTATGATGATGGCAGAATTGGAATGCCTACAGTGCAGGGGAGATGTACTGTTAACTTGATCAGCTGTACAAACAAAGTTTCTGACCAGTGGGAATGTTAGACAATGTCCATGGCAAGAGAAGGGTTTTAGATGAAAAATCAAAGAAGAGGCTAGTGGAATACAGCAAGCCCCTAGATCTAGAGGAGAAAGCAGGCAGAAAGTTCCTTCCCATGGGTAGTTTAAGGATTGGAAGAATCTGACCTTGATGTGGCATTTGAATGAAACACGATGGGAGCTATGTTTCAGAGTAAGGCATTTTCTCATTTACATGTGCTGCTCCTAAAACTGTGTTGATTCTGAGCTTGAGTCATTAGGTTAGAGATCTGTGATTCATGCTGGAGCAGTCTCAGATTTAACAAGGAAAGTACAGAGTGTAATAAATATGACATCGATATCTTTCTGAATTCTTTCATTTTAGAGATATAATATTAAGAAACACAAAGGTTGAGATAGTTCTAGAAATGAAATCCACTTTGCATATACCAGTTTGTGTTGGTTGAAAAACTTCTACAATGATTCTATGGAAATTTATACACAATACTGGAATGAGTTCTAACATAACAAAAATATCAGGTCCATTAGATTATCATAAAGCTTACATATGGACAAGTATATACATACAGGAATTAATTTTGGACACAACTGCAAATTTTTAGCTCTGTTGCCTTGATACCACACAGTAGCGTCACATGTTCGTCATTTAACATGGTGATAATAAAATGGTGGATTGTGTGTTGATTGGAAAATTTTTCTTTGACCACCTTACAGCATCAAACTATGAGAGAGACTCTCTATAGAGCACTGGCCTTCCATTAGCTGTGAAGATGACCCTGAATGAGAAGTTGACACAAGTCATTTCCTATGTAGCCTATATTAGCAAGGGGCCCATGTGGCATTACGTTACATAAATTGAAAATTGGGCATCCTATTCTGCAAGTAAATTACAATTTAAAGAATATTTTATTAACTCAGAGTGGTTGATGTGGAGAAATACTTAAAATACTTCTTAAATAATAAATTAAATTAAATTAAATTAACATATTTTTGAGCACAAATATTCTGTTCCACATTTGTGGCAGTTATGTTTCCAAATATCTCTACCTTATCTCTCTCTTCCAAGCATTTTTACTGACACAGTCAATGTAGCTTCTCTATCTTCTATCTACCCTTTGCTCTTTATTATACGGTTTAAATTCGTTTACTCTTTAATTTTGCTAAGTAAATTCTCCACAACAATAAAGATTCCAGAAGCTAACTTAGCAAGAAATGGTCCTTTCTTGCTTCGAAGAAAAAGAGGGGAAGAGGCAAAATTGTGTGTTCTCATGCATGAATTGTGTGTTCTCTTGCCCTTGTAATACAAGAAAATATGCCTAATTGCATCCTGGGGATTTCTTGGATCCAAAACAATATCTATAGCCACACATGGTGAAACTTCAGGAAGTTGTAGTTCCAGCAAGGCATGACAGGCACATATATGCATATCATTAAGTCCCTGAGCTACCACTTCCTGTTTAATACAGGAAGTGGCAGAGATAGGAGGACTAGCAGAAAAAGCCTAGGGAAAATCCATGCAATAGGAGCTGCCTCTGTACCACAAAACCATTTCTTAAACCCACCATCTCTTGCATTACTAAGAGTTCAGGTTAGGTAGGAATCCTCTTAGCAGATGTTTTCTCATTCCATGCTAATCTCATCCTGCAGATGAACTTTCAGCAATTCACATGGGCTCATTCCCTAGCACTAAGAAAAAAAAAACCCAAAGCATAGAAATTAGGAGCACTACTGATATAGAAGATTGCAAGATCATTACTCTTTGTTTTACATTTTCAGCTCCAAATAGCTGCTGTTATACCATGCTAGAGACTGATGAAACAAAGAAAACTACAACATTAGTTTGGTTTACCCCAACTCTCATTTTCCTTTGACAATAACTCTGGGTGCAACAGAAGCCTGCTGTGACTCTGACTTGGTATTAAACTCTGGCTGGAAGAATATGATGCCAATATATAGAGGATCAGTCTCCTTAAGAACAGAGTGGTTTTTGTCCTCCAGGGAATATTTAGCAATGTCTAGAGACATTTGGGTTGTCAATACTGAGAGGGAATGTTACTGGCACCTAGCAGGTGGAAAGCAAGAATGCTTGTCCACTTACCTTGCAATGCAGAGATCAGCCTCCCATGACAAAAATTTGCTCAGTACAAAATGTCAATAATCACAATGTGTTGAGAAATTGTACCTTAAATATTTGTTTTTTTTTCCATTTATTTTTATTTTATTGAAATACAAATGTCAATCAGACAGTTTCAAAACACCATAACCATACAGAGTCGATGAAATAATACATTGCAAACTGTTTTCATAACGTTTTGGTATTGTACAAGGTGCATACATGATATTATATTTACATGTTTTTATACAGCTGAATTATATCAAAGATTGAATAATTA
>PVKA01000930.1:0-24805 GCA_004027165.1 Ctenomys sociabilis
GGGAGGGAGGGCAGTTAGGGGAAGGGTGAGGAGGGGGGAGGAGGAGAGCAACGCGGAGAGAAGGAGAGCAGGGCCTCCTTACGGCGAGAGGGAGGGGCGGGTGGCTGGGGAGGAAGCCGGCTTTCTTTGTTTTGTTTGTGTGGGCAGGAGCCTGGCGAGAACGCCCGGGAGTGCGCACTGTGGTCAGCAGCCCGGGTAGGCAACAGCTGGCACCTGTGCACGAAATGCAGCGGGCATTAGCAGCGTCATTGTTTAGCATTAGAGCCCTACAAAGATAATTAGAAAAGCAGAGGACAGGGGGAATTGAAACCCCAGGCCCCTGGCTTATCATGCTCCCAAGTTACAGATGTAATTTTGAGCAGGATTTGGAGGACCGCCTCTCACAGAGCTGCCACTCTGTGGCTTTAAAGCGAGTTCCTGGGAAACTGGACAGCTGGTGGTAAGGGGGTGGGCCCTTGTCCGGGTTCCATCAGGGCTCCAAGGTCAAGTCAGGGTCACAGATAAAAGGTCAGATATCACTGCAGGAACATTTTCTAGCGTCCAAAGTGGTTCACCTGGAGCGCTAAACCCATCCTTTTTCTTATTTGGAATTAAGTGGGTCAACCAAAGAGAGCAGGTACTTTGCTCTCCAGCTGACACGGATAACATCAGCAGCTAACAATTGCTGAGTTCCTGGTGAGCAAGACATTTTACTGGATTCTCTCACTCAGTACTCTCAACAGCCTTAAAGGCAGGCACAATTATTACAGCCATTTCATAGACATGAAAACTGAAACTCTACAGCCAGGGAGATGGCTCAATGGAGTAAGTGCTTCCCTAGTAAGCGCAAGGGCCTGAGTTCAATCCCTGGTTCTGCCAAAAAACAAAACCACCTGAGACTCCATGAGGTCTCATTTGCCAATTTCCTCTGCATTTTGCTTCCTGCATTTACCTTGTGTGTGAGTGAATGTGTGTTGCAGGGGTGATTGCTAGGGATTGAACACCCAGGGTCTCACATTTGCTGGGGAGGTGTTCTCCTACTGAACTACACCTCAAGTTCCTGTTCTGTGCTTTCTCTTTGGTCTAGAGAAGACTTGGACCTGCTGTGCCCCGGTTTCCCCAGTGGTGGCACAGGAAGACAGTGCCACCCTACTGCTTGGAGCAGTGGTGGTGAACCTATGGCATGTGTGCTGCAGCTGTTTGTTGTCATGTAGTGCTAAAAACTGACCAAAGAACAAGGGTCACTGAGTCCATGTCCTTTGGTCTTCTCTATAGAGACCTTGAGAATTACTATATGTTAAATATATATACATATATATATATATGTATATATATATGTATATATATTATATATATTACTGAAGAAATATAGTTATATATATGTATATATATATATAACATATATATATAACTTCAATGTATATTCTCTTCTGGTTCAAAAGCAGATCTCACAAGAGTATTACGGTTTCTGGAAAATTAAGTACACTCAAGAAGTTCTATAGATGGGTCCACTAAATCATGGACAATATTGCACAGGCTCTCTCAGTTCATAGGTAACACATGTGCCTAATTATGTGACAAGGGTAGGATGAAAATGAAGTAGTCTATGGTAGCTTTGCGTCCTGTCTCCTGAATGATTTTTTTCTGATAAGAAAATCAGAGAAAGCATAATTTCAGGTACATGTGCTGAATTTATATCGTTAGATTATGGCACCAAACTTAGATGTTATGGAGGGTTTGGGTTTGGTTTGGGTTTGCTGCACTGAGCAGTAAGCCCAGAGCCTCATGCATACCAGACAAGTGCTGTACCACTGAGCTACTTCCACGGTCTAAACACACACATCGCTAGTAATGTTGACAGTAATTCTTAATAAAAATCACTAAGACAAACTAGGCAATTATTATTGTCATATTGTACAGAGTGGTCAACCTTCATTTCCTCTTAAATTTTGCAAGATAAGCCCTGGCTTCTACTCCTTTCCTGGTTCCTTCTGCGCACAGTAGTCAGGGAGCCCTTTGGAGAAAGTAAGTGGGGCCCAAGGTTAGTCTTCTAGTGGCTTCCCATCATGCTTAGGAAAACTGGAGTGACTTCCATTGGCCTTCAAGCTGACACTATGTGGCTCCACTAGCCCATGTCACATTCTGTAGGATATAACATCATTTAACATTATTTGTTTCGGGCTGTTGTTCATTTTTCTTCCTGAACAAATAGCAAGGAGATCTACAGCTCGCACTGAGCATCGCTCCCCACTGTAACCTCAATTCCTGGCACTTTGGGCCGCGCAATAATACCTGTTAAATTAATAGAGAAGGATCCTTGGAGGTGAGTAATACAATTATGCTTATTTTATATCTGTGGAAACTGCAGCACAGGAGTGTTAAATAACTTCCCCACAGTCATTCAAGTGGACCTGAAGTGGCCTATCTCAGATTGCTGCCACTGATTGAGACCAAAGGCATATACCAAATTGGATTTTATAAAGGGCTGGGGTTGTGGCTCAGAGATAGAGCACTTGCCTAGCGTGTGTAACACTCTGAGTTTAATTCCTAGCATCACAAAGAGAAAAAAGGAGAGGAAAAAGAAATTGTAATTTACAGAGCAGAAGCTTATCTTGTGAACAGTTTTAATTTATGTGAGGGTAATACCTCCAAATACACCAGAGGCTGACATCAATTTACACATCCAGTCCAACTATATGAAGCATTCTCTAGCTTTATTTTTATTTTATCATCCGAAGAGAATACAAAATAGTTTTTAAAAAAAGAAAAGGAAAAAAAAAACATTAGAAATGATATAGTAGGGGCTGGGGAGATGGCTCAGTGGAATAAGCACTTCCCTGGCAAATGCAAGGGCCTGAGTTCAATCCCTGGTTCTGCCAAAAAAAAAAAAAAAAAAAAAAAAAAAAAAAAAAAAAAAAAAAAAAAAAAAAAAAAAAAAAAAAAAAAAAAAAAAAAAATGATACAGTATTTCACCAAACAAAACAATAAGAATTCAACAATGGGTGCTGTATTGCATAATGGTGTTTTCAAATTATCTGTTCAGATTACCATATGTAAGCATGCAAAAGTGGTTTAAAAAGAAAAAAAATGTACAAGAAATTAAAAACAACAAGGAAAAAATTTTAAGAATCAACTGCCCTCCCCCTGACCAGCAGATATCAGGAGTACAGTTAGCCTAGCCATCCTGTGTACATACAGAAACATCTCTCTCTGCTCACCTCTTGTCCTTCTTCTCATCCATTTTTCCTTCCCTTTGAACAGACTCTTTACCTTCCATAGTGTCTATTGTACCTTTCAGATTTTATTTACTCTTTCAAGTTCTTATACTAACTAGACAATACTATGTTTCAACATGCAGGTCAGATTTATTTCACTTATGTATATGATCTCTAGTTGCATCCATTTACCTATAAAAGCCTCAAATTTATCTTTTTTTATAGATGAGTAATATTCCACATCTTTTCTATCCATTCTTCAGTTGATGGGCATTTGGGTTGTTTCCAAGATCTAGCTATGACAGGATGTGCTGCTATAAACACAGTGCACATACATCAATGTGGTATGATGTTTTCAGTTTATTTGGAAAGATGCCCAGGAGGGGAAATAGCTGGTTAAATGGGACTTCAAGTCCTAGTTTTTTGGGAAATCTCCACACTGATTTCTGTAGTGGTTGTGCCAGTCTGCACTCCCACCAACAGTGGAGAAGGGCTCCTTTTCCCCACAGCATCTCCAGCATTTGTTGTTGGCCGACTTCTTGATGACACCCATTCTTTCTGGGGTGAGATGGAATCTCTGTGATACTGAGGATTTTTCCATGTGTTTCTTTGCCATTTGTATTTGTTCATCTGAGAAGTACATTCATTGCAGATGCCCATTTTTGTATTGGGTCTTTGAACTTTGGGGGCCTGACAAAAATTCTTAAAATTCTTTATATGTTTTAGATAGAAGTTCTTTGGCTGAGGGGCAGTCAGCCATAATTTCTCCCAGTTGCATTCTGTGACTTTAAATGCTATGTTTTCTACCAACTCAGATTTTAAGATAATATTTCAAAGTATGTGAACCTGGAAACTGCTCTCTGAGACAGTGTGGGCAGGGTCCGCTCTATCCAATCATTGCTGTTCTGTTCTCACCTAAGAAAACAGCAGAACACGCTCTCCTGGCACAAGAGCAGAACCACACGTAGCTCACACCCAGCGACCTGCCAGCTACTTTAAAAAACAGTGCTTACCTGAGGAGAACGTGAGAACCAAGGCGTGTCTTCATGCTACAGTGCCTTCATAGCTTTCCCTTTGCTGTGTCTAGCTTTTTGGTAACAAGGCCAACTACACGGGACTTATCTTTGTGTAACTTTCGTGGCTTAAATAAATATGAAGAAAATGAACAGGGTTTCCAGTAAGGTCTTCAGGCTGCAGAGGGAGTACTCCCCTCCAGAGAATTGAAACTCATTTCCTTCTGGCAGGAGCTAGTGATGCTCCGTAGGAAAATACAGGAAGTTGATTCATTCACGTAGAACAAAAGTCAACAACTGTGTGTGGGGAGTTGGATTTTCCTGAAACATATGAGTGTTGCTGGTCCCTGGTTTCATATGACACTGTGTATGGTTTACACTTCACAAACCGCAAGGGGTTGAAGGTGGTCATTTCCTGCCCCCCCCAGTGGTGGTTTTCCAGTGTGGAAAGCATTCTTACTAACCATTGGCACCACCCCCCTCAACTTTGAGACTTCACACTAGTGAAAGAAAGCTGACTTACACTTTTATGTTTGCTGGGGGAGGAGATGAAGGTGGGCTGCAGGGAAACAACTCAAGTTGGTCTTGTTTTCAATCATCTCCTCCTATCATGAGAGTTTTAACAAATAAAACCAACCCACACAGCCTGGCATTGATATGTATTTGTAACACATTACTTAAAACGCAAATGAAACACCATCTACCTTTCCAACAAGTGGTTTAAAAAGATATAAATATTTTAAATAAACTGAGAGTTTTACAATTTCATAACATCAATTTGTGATAATACAGGTAACAGAGTGTATGTACCTTTGTTTTTAGCATGCAGCTCGATTTTTACTGATTCAATTTTTTTTCATGTTTTGGAGTGTGGGTGTACACATACATTTTGCATGTGTTTGTTGCAGAAGTGCTTTCAGATCTTGAGACCTCTATGTGTCATTTATTTGCTGTTATGCTTAAACCAGGTTGTAGTTCAGCAGAGACAGGCAATGCAGACCTTCCTTTTGCTTTGGTTTCATGGGTAGACTAATTGTGTTTTCGATTTCTTTTTAAGTTAAAATTGTCCTTCATGGAGGCATCCACTCAAATCTTCAGGAAAGTGTCCCTATCATGGCAATTATTAGTGCATCAGCTACAGTCCGTGTCTGCAGAAATGATACTGGGGCAGGCAGAATGTATGGGAGTTAGTGATGTTTAGAAATCTTAGTGCTCCAGGAGAATGGGCATACATTGCCAGGAAGGGAACATCATGCCGCCAGATGGGCCCTGGTTAAGCACAGTGAGGGAACAAGGAGACTCAACTTCAAGAATGATTCTTCCAGATCTGATGGTGAGCATTTAGAAAGAGAGCCAGATGCAGAGATTGCCATCACTCGACAGTATTGTTCAGAGTTGGGAAAAAGAGGACAACTTGAACAGTGGTAAAAACTATCAGGTGGTCTGAAATCCCCTCCCTACGATGGAGATGACTGCAGGAGGCTCCTGAGCATGGCCGTCAGCATCCCTTAGCATTATCCATATTATTTTGGCTGGCATACCTCACATTAAATCTGAATAGGCTTGATTTATGATTCTCATGTCAGCTTCTTGTGGCTTGAATTAAGCAAGAGGTAATCCTGAGCCAAGATGCCCAGGTGTCCGAACAAATCATTTCTTCTCTGAGAGATGCAGAACCAGCCTGGAGACTCTTACCCAGGCAGAGCAGCCTGCCTGGCCCAGCAGACCCCAGGATGCTGTCTATAGATTCTTTGTGACTAAAACCAACCAACCAGCCAATCAGCTAACAACCTGAAACAGAGTCCAGAACATGATGAGCCTATAGTAGCTCAAATGCTCACTTCTTCATAAAACCTTCTAGCTCGGTCTCAGTACCAGAAGCTAATATTTTTCACGTGCTATATGACCATTCATCAAAATGAAGACCTTTGTTTATGCAATAAAATCTGAAAATAGACACCCCTGAGTCAAGTTTCTAAGGATTTTTCTCCCAGAGAAAGTATTTGTGCAAGAATCTTTCCAAATGGGCATAGCAATTTCTAGAAGCAAAAGAAGCCTAGGATATTTTCAACAACATTAAAGGAAACACTATTTTTATCATCATAAGGGATGCCAAACCCAGGCAGTATGGCTTCCTAGGAAGTGGAAGAATGAATATGTGAGTGTCCAACTATGGCCCCATTCAGACAGCAAAAAAAAAAAAAAACCAGTGATCAGCCCACTGCTTTCTGGGGAAGGTATTTTTTCATAGGACCTTTTCTTAGTGAAGGAAGGCAGCATACACACTGGCCATGTTAAATAGCCTGGAAACAATTAACTGAGGTTTGCAGAGAACATTCTGGTCTTGTCTAGCCTGGCAGTTACCTTAGCCTTCCTCATCAGCAGCCGAGTTACTCAGGTGATCCTTCAATTTACCTGAGGGCATTAGACGAATAATGTAAAATTCTGGAAGAACTGAACTCATAACGCGATAAGTAACAAAACTCTGCAAGCCTATTAGAGGAGAAAATTGGAAAGGTTGCAGCCACTTATTAATAAGGCACATGAACAGGAGCTATCTAGAGAGTGCATGGACTCAGAGGACAGATTGTCAGTGGGGCAGTGCTTGGAGCAGTGATGGCCAGTTGGCAGCTTCGGGATGAGTCCAGCCAGAGTTGAGATTCCACAGAGATTTTTTAGTAAGCTAATGTGAAATCAAGATTTTTTTTCATTTAGAAAAATCTACATTTTCACTTTTTGATACAATACACAACATACAATAAAATATATTCAGGAAATGTGCAAATGAAGTTCTTCATTTTTAGCTTGGATTCACCAATCTAGGTCAGAAAATGGTAAAATGATTACTGCATCCAAACAATTGAAAAGATTTTGCTCTTAGGAAAGTGAAAGCATCTCACATCCACTGAAGAGAACAGAGCTATGGAGCCAGGGACCCGGGGGTTCAGCACTTAAGGAGTCTTGTGCTGCGTTCCTGCAAGCAAGCAAGCAAGCATCAGGCTGGCACCTGGGAATGAAAGCCTCCTTCATTTCTGTGATAGCCTCACCTTACCTAAACAAACTGGTAATCCTGATGAGGAGAAAGAAAACAGAATGTAGATAAGATGAAGGTTGTTTTATTAATTACAGTTTTTGAAAGAGGTGTTTGGCATCCCATTTCTGTTACATTACTAGATTAAAAATTTCAACTGTCTTTAACTTTAGTTCCCTGACTACACTGAGGTCATGCGGCTTTTATTGCCTGGTCTTATATAAGCACACACTTAGAAGCTTCTAAAAGGTTATCTAAGTACTTCTGCAATTAATAAGATTATTTCTTGTTGCCACCAAAGAAACCCCTTGCTCATGTTCAGCAGGTCCAATATGTATAAAATAGTTCATAATGTCTTCTTTGACCTTTATGTCCCTGAAAGCATCTTGTTCTTCATTTTTCTAGAAAACATTTAGCTCCTTGAGCCCCTTTATATTTTTAAAGTATCATACTTATTTGTTCTTTAGTCATTGAGGAGATTGGTTTCTAGTGTTTCCATCCAGTTATCCACCTGATAGTTGTGCTACCTAGAGTTTAAAGAAATTATAGTCTTTATTCTACAAAGATCTTTCAGCAAGTGTTTTTTTAAGTTCATATGATACACACTCTTTAGGAAAAACACAGAAAGTGTTTTTTTTTTTTAACCACGAAACTGATTGTTGTGCTCTCCAAACAAAGTAGCCAGAAGTTGCACCGTCCACACAGGTCCCTTGACTCAGTGCATGTGCCTGTGACATCCTGATGGATTACCCCAGGCAGTAATCTGTAGCCTGAAGGAATAATGATGGCCCTCTACAGCCACACTACTTACTAGGGATTCCTGGTACCAGATGCTAGGAAACCCATGTTCAAAAACAGCACTGTGAGCCGGGCGTGGTGGCGCATGCCTGTAATCCCAGCACTCGGGAGGCTGAGGCAGGAGGATAGTTGTGAGTTCGAGACCAGCCTGAGCTACAAAGTGAGCTTAAAGCCAGCCTGAACTGCATAGTGAGACCCTGTCTCAAAAAAAAAAAAAAAAAGACAAAAAAAAACAGCACTGTGAGATAGTAAGGAAGAGACACAGCAGTGGAGAGGCAAAAAAAAGCTCAGAGGAGAAAGTACATAGAAGGCAGGAGGGCAAGGAAAGTTGGAGGCAGTGAAAACCATGATTTAACTAGTAGGTGGAGGAAGGAGAGGGAAAAGACTTCAGTAGTCCCTCTTTATCTAGGAGGGTTCAATTCCAAGATAGTCTGTAGATGCATGGAACCACAGGGCGTATTAAACCCTGTATGTACTGTTTCCTATACATATGTATCCATAATCATGTTTATCAAGTACTGTAAGAGATTAACAATAATACTAAAATAGAACTATAAAGTATGCTGTAATAAAATCATTTAAAACTTATGAATTATGTTTCTAGAATTTTCATTGAATGTTTTCAGACTGTGGATGACCTCAAGTAATTGATACCTCAGGGAGTAGAACCATGGATAAGGGGCAATAATTGTAGATGGCAGTGACCGGAGAAATAGAAGCAGCACAAGTGGGAGTCAAGTAGCTCTGAGGAGTTGATGTTCTGCACGGTGTTCTGCCTGGGGACAGCCGCTCTTCTCTGCCCTGCCTCTGTCTTCCTGGTGCTGCAGGAAGAGACTGAATCTAGCTCCAGCTGGAGGCCTGGGCAGTCAGAGTATCACGCACCCACACTTGGCTACGGGGCCCAGTGACCAGATGATTGTGTGCCCACGCTGGGGCAGAGCTGCTGCTGCCACTTTATTGCTATTGGAAAACAAAATGGCCCAGCATCACCATATACACCAAGTGAGCCATAAAGTAGAGTCCCCCAGAGAAAAAGCAGAGCTGAGGGTTAGAAAAGAAAGCCAATGTCCTACATGTGAGGCACTTCTGTAGACCTATGTGTTACAGGGGCACAGAGCTGAGGCACAAAGACAGCATCATAACTGGATCTGGCTGGGATGCATGAGTCACCATTATTTTCAGATATGCCATGGAAACTTGTAATGATACTTGCTATGAGGAAAAAGCTTAGAATGCAACTGCTTCTTAGCAAGTGCTAGTTATTATTATGAAAAGATTGTTATCATTATCATCAAGTGGAGTCACAGTGCAGGTTTGCAGGGCAAAGTCACAAGATTTCTAAATTACCCTTAAAAATTTCTTAGCACAGCGCAAACCCAGGGAAGGTTTCTGTAGAGTTCACACGTTCAGATTCTCATGCTGTTGGGTGGATCACCGCTTCTTCAACAAAGCACCCCACCTGGGTGTTGTTGATTCCCGAGTGTGGGCTGGAGGAGAAGCTGGCATCATTCCACTCTCCTCATGGAAGGAGGGCACAGGGAAACAGGAGCGCCACACCTGACTCCCAGCTCTGCCCTGCACAGTGCAGCACATGGCACAGCACTAGAGGGTCAGCTTTCTGGCATCCGGCTGGGAACTTATGCGCAGGTGAGTTGTTAGGAAAGTTACAGGAAACAACTGTATGGTAATTCTGAAACCATTTTTGAGTACTTCCAAATGTAAGAGTTCTGCAGCTCAGAAGTCCAGCTTTGCCAAGAAAATGGTGACAGTTAGTGACAAAACCAGCATGTGCTCCACTTTCCTCCCCAACCACAACTGCCCTGTTTATGGGGGCTATTGGGGAGCCCTGCCCCAGGGAGAGGGCACAGCCGAAGTTACCACAATCATGACAGATTCCAAGTGCTATATCCTCAGAGTCACCTTGAAGGAGGAAACTTGATTCATCAGTCCTTGGTTCAAGACTGCATTCAGTGGTGAAAAAGAATTAAAAAAGAAGGAAAGAAAAAGCAGGCAAGCAAGAAAGAAAGAGGCCAGAGAGTAGAGTGTGGAGAGGAAGAGGAAGGGAAAAGTCCTGAGTGAAGGTTACTGAAGGCAGACACTGGATCAGTCAGACTTACATGTGACTTCTGTGACAAGCGGTAGGGACAATGAACACAGCCAAGGAATACTCCTGACAGATCGCAAATAATCTCCTAGAAGGCAGGGGACCCTATTGTCTATTGATTCTAGATCTTTCTCTCCTCTCTCCCTCCAAAAGAGAGCAACTCTTGTGATTATTTAGGGTCTGAGTCAGATAAATCTAGATTCAAACTGACTGTCAACCAGTAGTTGTTTGCCTTGGGGTAAATTATTTCACTTCTCTTTGCTTCACCTTTCCCAACTTGCCAATGAAGGTGATAATAATTCTCCTTGTCTCAGAGACTGATCGTGGGGATTAAGACAATGGTTAAGAGCTCCTGGCGCGTACAAAGTGTGAAGTAAATATTAGTTGTTGCCATGACACTCTCTCCTACCCTTAATTATTTATTCAGTCCCCATGATAACTTCTGTATGTATAGATTATTGATAAGAACTGTTCTTCTTTGGGCAGCCCAAGGCTGGATGGAATGCTTAGGATGTCACTTTGATCTTGTGTGTGTTTACTGTCAGCAGAAATTAATTCACCATTAGATTTGTCAGTTACCATAGGCTTCAGGATCCCACTTAGAAAAGACCTTGAGCAAAAAAGAAAGAAGCATTCAATGTCAGTAAGTGAATTTTAATTTTCACCAAAGTGGGCTCTGATGCAAATGAAGAGCCCCGAGACATGAAACTTCCTAGAACAAGTCTCCTTCAGTAAGCAGGTATAGGTTCTGGTCTTTGTACTCAAAGTAGAGCTTATAAGAAATAGGCTTTTTCAAGGGCCCCAGATTCAGACCAGAAAAAAAGTAACCGAGATATGTCCACAACAGGATCTGCCATACACAAACAAGTTGTGAATTTTACATTTCTATGCAAAGATGGATTTTCCAAATGAGAGCCCCAGCACGCAGCTTGTTCTAGAACAAGAGAGAAATGTCCTCCAGTGATAAGAATATCATGTTTTTCTACTGAATATATGTTCAGCCAAATAATTAATGGTGGTTTGCCAGTATATGAATTTGCATAGGGGATTTAGATACACGAAATCATCTACTCATCTTTTGGAAAGTAAACCAGTTTTTAAAATGTAGGCTCTGATAATATTCATTACAATTTTAAACTTTTTTTCATTTTATCACAGTCATAATTAATTTTGTGGCTCAGGTACACAAAGAGATTTAAAGCAATGTTTATAAAATGAATTGGCTTCTCCTTCTTCTTATTTAGAGACCTCCATTGTGAATATCCTCAAAGTGTAATGGAGACACAATTTATGAGAAAGCTCCCCGGTGTCCTTGCTTCTAGGATTACTCTAGAGGATTTATTATTTCAGTTCCACTTCTCCCTTAGGGCCAGAAAACACACCATGTGACCCAAAGATAGCGGCTTTGCCACTTTCATTTACGAAAGAATTGTTGGGTCACTGGGAGTGTGGCTCAGGGTAGAATGCCTGTTTAGCATACAAAAGGTCCTGGGTTCAATTCCCAGCATAAAAACAAAACAGAAAAGGGGCCTGGGTGTAGCACAGCAGTAGAGCACTCGATTTACTGTAAGGCCCTGTATTAGATCCTCTGCACTAATACAAAGCAAAACAATCAGTCAAAAAATATTACTGTAGATGAGGCTGTAGTTTAATGGTATAGCATGTGCTTAGCATGCTTGAGCTTTTCTAGGATTCAATTCACCTTAAATGTTTGCCATTTCCTTATAATGGATACATTTGAAATCCTCTCTTATAGCTATTTTGAGATTTACATGCAATATTGTGAAGTTTATTCACCTTACTGTACTGTAGAATATCAGAATTGTATTCCTTTTATCTAAAAGTACTATTCAGATATAAAAGAGGGAAATACTTTCATTTCTAACAACATCACAAACCTGGAAGACATTATATAAAGACAAGTACATGCGATTTAAAACTGTTGATCTGATAGAAGTTGAGTAGGATGGGATGGGAGAATAATTAGGAGGGAAAGATGGAAAGAGTTGGTCTTCACAGAAATTTCTATGGGACAGAACTATAATTATAACAAAAATCATTTCCAGATAAGCTGCTAGTCCAGATGCCCCAAACTGGATTCACTCCGCTGATATTATTCATCTACATCTATAACCCATGATTTCCAAAGCCAGTCCTGTGCACAGTCTTTTTTGGGAAGAACTTAGGGTATCCAAATGGACTCCTTAAAAATCCATCACGGCCCATTGTTAGATGCTCGGTCATCCTGCCCAGTTTTCACAGTCAGAAGTGCTGTTGCAAAGCATAATATTTCTCGTCTTTTAGTCTAATTTTTTTTTTCTGTATTTAGGACAGGGTGTTAAGGGTCTCAGTACTAGATCAGACTCATAGCGATCAGCCTGTTTACAGCCTCCCAGGTGCTGGGATTACAGGCTCCTTTTTTTTTTTTTTTTTTTTGTCTTTTTGAGACAGGGTCTCACTATGCAGTTCAGGCTGGCCTTAAGCTCACTTTGTAGCTTAGGCTGGTCTCAAACTCACAACAATCCTCCTGCCTCAGCCTCCCGAGTGCTGGGATTACAGGCATGCGCCACCATGCCCGGCTTGATTACAGGCTCCTGCCACCACACTCAGTCTCGATCGCTGTCTTAACATGCCCCATCGGTGTGGTTGGGGCTGGCACCACATGCTGGGGACTATTTTTTTTTATATCAAGATATTTTTTATATGAAGAGATGAGTGGCCAAATTAATCTAGTGTTTCTGTATAGTCCACCTGCAGCTTCACCTCATTAACCCCTTCCATGGCCACAAAATTAGTGTAGAGTTCAGAAATTAACAGTATAGTTCTATTAGCCAAAATGTAGACTTTCATTTCCTTTCATCAGGTGTGTTTGTTTGCATTTACTGATTTCTTCTCTTGGATCTGAGCTCCAGTCCAGGACACCCCTACCTGCTCCCGTGGCTGTCTCCTCAGCCCGCGCTAGGCTGTCATGTTCCCTAGCCTGTCCTTGTCTTCGTAGCATGCTTCTTAGCTTGGTTTTCCTGCTGCTGGCACCCATCTATATATGTGTTGAAATAATTCTTTGTCATTTAATGATGGCACCTAAATTCAAGAGTAGAGGAACTAGCAATTCAGACTTGCCAAAAAGAAGCAATAAAGTGATGTTTTAAGTGAAAAGGTGAGACTGCAACATAATAAGGAACTTACTGAGGTTGCTAAGATCTATATGGTCAAATCATGTACCTATGAAGTTGTGAAGAAAAAAAAGAAATTCATGCTAGTTGTGTGGTCAGAACTCAAAATCTAAAGTCTGTGGCCACCATTGTATGACAAGTGATTAGTTAAAACAAAAAGGCATTAAATTTTAGAGCTTGCTACTGACTGCAGCTTCCAGATCCATGGCTCTTAGAACCTGTGCTCCACAGATAAGGGGAGACTAAAGTAGTCTGTATTTGAGTTATGCTGTTTCTGGTCATGACATAGTGACCTCTCAGTGTCCCTTCCTCTACTTTCCTTTAACCCCAGATTCGCTGAAGTCTGGGATCTGCCACTTCTATTCTTCTAAACACTCAGAAGAGAGGGCTAAGTGCCTCAACTGTCTCCAGGAGTGAACCATCTACGTCCTTGCCCTGCTTAACCCTCCTATACAATGACTCTGTTGGTGTCTCCTTTCTGGTCCTGTTTTATTTTGAAAGCACCTTCCTGCTTGTGCTCTCCCTTCTCCCCTGCCTTCCCTAGTACTCTCCTGGTGCCACCGAGTCCTCATCTCATGAGTCTGCTACTTTCCCCAGTTGACCATGCTGACCACGGGGCCCATGACTGCCACATCTGTATTTCCAGACTAGATCTCTCTTCTGGCATCTAGACTCAATCTTCTAACATGAATATCATTCAAATATTCTAAGCTCATAAATTCCCAAAACCGGAGTATACTCTTCTTGTGTATTTCTTCTTCCTGTAGGCTTACTTCATTCTAAGGCTTTCCACCTCATGTGTTCCAATTGAAAACATTAAGGTTGCCTTTCATTCTACTCTTTCTTTTATATTTCATATACATATCATCACCTTCATTCAGTTGTCTCTTCAAAGGACTTTTTGGCTAGTCCCATTCATTATCATGGCCATGTCCTACTTCTGACTCTTACACTCTCTTGCCATTGTAGTTGGTGTTCTGATTATAGAATTTTCCCAATTAAAACCATCTTCTGAAATTCTCTTTCAGAAGCAGATGTTTCATAAATTTTCTTTCTTCCTTAAGGATCTTTGCTGGGCTCCCTTAGAAGATAAATATCTTACTTTCAAGATCTCAAAATTTATTCCCAACCTCCCTTTTCCAGCTTGATTTATCCTACCAACTTTGGGTTATTGAAGTTCCCTGAATGTGCCATCCAGCTTAATAAATTTCACACTCTGGAATTCTCTCCTGCCTGTCCCTTCCATCTTCACTTTTCTTTGATGAACCTTTTCTTAGCCTTTAAAGTTTGATGTATATATCACTTCTTCTATAAGTCTTCCATAATTATCCCTGCTGGAATTAATGATTCCTTCCTCTGTGCCATCCCAGCTTTTATAAATACTTCTACTGAGCACATATATCAGTAGCACATATATCAATCATTAGTAATTATTTAGATATGTTTCTCACATGAGACTCTAAGCTCCATAATTTTAAGGACTTTATTTTATTCATGTATCTATACTAAAGGCACACAGTAGGTACTCAAGGAGAATTTCTTGCATTGTTGATGCATCATGTCACCTTGTTATAGTAGATATTTACCATAAACTTCTGGGATATTCTTTGCTGAGTTTTGAATGAGGAGTGTCTCTCAAGGATTCATATGTTGGAAGCTTTATCCCAAAGTAGTGGCAATAAAAGGGAATGAGACTCTTCAGAGGGCCTCTTGAAATAGAGCACTGAGGGCCCTGTACTAAAGGCATTGATGTGGTTCTTGAGAGAGGGCTGTTATTGAAAAAATGATCTTGACAACTCTGCATGCTTTGGCTTCCTGTGTTATTCTGCAATCTGTTCCTCTTACATGTGATCCCAATAAGATGCCATTTGCCTTGGTGTGACATAGCTAGGGGTCCCTTTCAACAGTCAACTCCAAGTTGTATGGATGTTTAGCTTCCAAATTTGTGAGTGAAGAGACATTTTCTTTGTAAGTTTCTCCATTTTAAGTATTTTGGGAAGCTAATGAAATCAATTCCCTAGTTTCATGGATGTCTCCTTGAGACTTATGAGAAGCAGATCCGAATTCCCTGAAAATGTCTTTATTTTCCTGCCTACCTGGTAGCTAAAGGAGGAACATGGCTCAGCTCTACCAATCAAACACATCTGTCATGCACTGGAACTCATACTACACAGGACAATGAGACATGTGGGCACAAGACGCTCTCTGGTACCATGGTGACTGCAGCAGGTTAGGTCCACAGAGAACAGAGTCCATAGTGCTGGCTGTCAGTCTCATTTCTCCAGCCAAAGGAGAGGAGCATGGGAGACAATAGCAATGGATCTTCACTGGATAAACCCTGTGATGTGGTTTGGAAAGATTACTCTTTCTTCTCTCATTATCTTAGAAATTCTCTGAGATTCAGGACATTATAGGAGTTTCTTTAGTGCTCAGTCTGAAGCATACAATTAAGAATCTCACAGATAAAGATATAGGAACCAGAGATGCTTGTAGGAAACAGACCTCACTGTAATGAGAAAAATCTTGGACTGGTTATCAAGCCTAGTTGAAGCTGATGGCAGAAAAATTACAGGAAAGAATGTGACTCTGACAGATGTTCTGGGATGGTGGCAAAATGGTTCATCATGACCTGATATTCTCCGAAGTGCCCTCACTCATGGCCAGCTTTAGGGTGAGACACCCCTGCCCATAGTGGTAAGAAGACCATGACTAATGGAAAATCTAAGATGGGGCAGGAGCTTCTGTGGGGATGGACAACTTCAAGAAAGCTCAAACTCATCAATTCATGGCTCAAAGCATAGCCATAAATTGAATTCTTAAATCAGGATTTTCTCAGGATCTTTGAAGTAAACTCCTATTTCTTCCTGACATGGCCTGAGAAAATCAAAAGCTAAACTTAAAGTTGCATCCTGGAGGCCACTGAATTCATAGTGCCACTAGATCTATTATGTAAAGTGTAAAGCACTGGCTAGGAAAGAGCACAAAACTACAGGTAGGAATGGAGAGTTAGAGGTACCCAGTGGAGTCTGAGAGTTAGCATCTTTTGGCTTCTCCAAATCTTTCTTCAACATCAAGAAAGGCTATCCTCTTTTTGCTGACAAGGCTCTCATTGTCCTGTGAAACACTTTCTACAAATAGTTCTTCTAAGCAAAAGTCATCCTTGTTTCCCACACTCACGACCCCTTTCGATCTCTAATTATCTCCATACTTAGGGTCAGGTCCCAGAATGTCTGAAAGGTCAAGTATAATACCAAAACCTTGGTAGGAAAGACTTTTGTATCAAATAAGCAATTTCTGTTTAGCACGAATCTGATGTATGCCTGTAGAGGTGCGTCCTGAGGAGCTGTACTGAGGCAGGAAGTGTGCCTGTGCACATCAAACAGCACCAGACAGAGGCGCAAAGTTTTCCAGAGTCTGGGTTAGTTGAGCCAGCTTAGACAGCTGGGAGTAGATTTTGTTATTTATTTGGAAGATTTGTCATGAGAAAATAAATGATGTCTGGTCATTATCAAGGCTTTTAGAATGAAGTTTCTCATTTGCTGTGGACATGACCATAAAAAAGTTTTCTACTAGGCTTTCTATCTGCTCTCTTGTTAGCAATCAACCTGTTGGGAGCATTACATTGCCTAAGTGAACACTGTACAGAATTATTTACAATAGCCGTATTCAAAATTATCACTCACCACAAGCCGTGCTTAAGATCTTTCCAGGCTTGAGTTCTCAAGTTTGTTTCATGGAGGGGAAAGTAGCGGGGGTTACTTCAGACAGAACTCATTGATGACTACTTTATAGGGCAGATGGGATGGCTGGATTAAGCTTCAGTTGTTTTAAAAAGGGCTATTCTGAAGACAGCCTCGCTAAAGTGACCTTAATGAGCATTACATCACATGAAATTTTTTAAATAAAATGTACTTAATTTTTGAAAAAAAATAAACATATGATATCCCTGTGTGCCATGGCACCCCCGCCCTTGGGGTGCCCTGAGACAAGAACTGAGACTGGGCATGGTGGCATGCACCTATAATCCCAGCATTTGGGAGGCCGAAAACAGGAGGATCACTAGGAGTCCAGTCTGTGTAATGAGATGCTGTAGACCCTGTACTAAATATGTAAAAAAGAAAGAAAATAAATGAAAACTATTTCCTCCACTTTGTCAGAAAGGGCACCAAGAAAATACTCCCTCCTCCAAAGCACTGAGGAATGTGTTGGTGACAGCGAGTTTTGTTTTGTTCTGTTTTTTTGCTTTGTTATGTTTGAATGGTATTTTGTTTCTCTTTTTTTTTTTTTTTTTGGCGGAACCAAGGATTGAACTCAGGCTTGCCAGGGAAGTGCTTACTCCACTGAGCCATCTCCCAGGCCCCTGGATGGCATCTTGGGAGCCATTTTTTGTAGGGTGTGTTGATGATGCTCTTAGCAAACTTCAAATCTTGGCAGCAAGGGACACCTCTAGCCAAGGGGAGAGCTTGAGGAGTGAGGAGCAAAACAGTTTCCACGGAAGTCCCCTCCCTGCAAGCCCAATGAAATCCTGATCCTCCCTCTGTTATTGTTATGTGTCATCTCAACAGTGAGAAGTCCTCACTTTGGCTCTCCTGTGAGGTGAATGAAGGGCCACTGCAGCTGAAGGACGGAAGGCAAATCTTTGAACCATTATATTTCTAGCAAAACATAAACAAGTACGGACTATATTCCATGGGGTGGAATCACAGAGATAGTTTCTTTTACAAAAGACTTCAAAGATGGAGGGCCACACAGTACCCAAATTAGCTGGAACCAGCTGCTGTTGCTTCTGACAAAGTTTGCTTGTGGATAAAGGAATTGGAACCAGAAGTAGTAATCGGCAACAGACCTGAGAGTGCTGCAGAGGGTAGGTGGGTTTGGAGAAGAGATGACAGCAGATTATCATATGATTAATAGTGTGGTTCTTTTAGTTGCCACTGCTGTGCCAGATGTGGTCTTTCTCTACTAAGCTAAACCAACCGAGTCCGTGGTGCTGCCTATATATATTCTGATCTCAGAAATGCTTTCCCCTTTTCCTACTAATAAGTAGGAAACAATGGAAGACAATTGTTTTTTGTCTGGCTAGACCCGAGTTCCTCGACATCATGTCTTAGCATCCCAGAGTGCAAGGATTACACACATGTGCCTCTGCACCCAGCAATGTCCTGCCTCCTAAAAGTTCCACCACTTCCCAGTAGCATTGTGGGCTGGGCACCAAACCCTTACCACGGAGCCCTTGGTGAATCTTCCAGAACTAAGCTCTAGTGGGGCTCCTCCTTAAGTTTTCAGGGAAAATAATGGGGGCCTTAAGGTATACAAAAGTAAAAAATTGTTTCTCTCATCTTGAAGGCCCTAAGAAGGAAGCACAGTTCTTTCTGAACCTCTTTAGAGCGTGGGGGCCAAGGTGCTGTTCTCCCATGGCTCAGGTAACTCTAGGGGTAGCCAGCTTTAAGGACACCCCAGCTAGTTTCTACCTACCTGAGCCTACATCAGAAACAGCACTTCTATTTTCAGTCTTGTGATTGTGAGTCCATTAGAACTCCTAGTGTGGGTAGCATATGAACCCCCTCTGTGGGCCTTTCCAGGTTTCACAAAGTATCACAGAAGAGGCCTCTAGATCTCAGGAGCAAAGCCTGCTGACAAGAATTGTTTCTTCCTTTGAGGACAGATTTCTTCTGAACTGTGATGGATGTTGCAAATCTAATCATAGAGCACAGGTCAACTTGAGCCACGTATCATGAGGTGAGATTTAACTCATTCTCCTGGCCATAAATTTAGGCATTCCCAAAAGCACCCATCTTTTAGGTTTAGCAGGTCCTGAATGCAGAAAAAAAATTGTCTGAGCAAATGGCTCACATCCCATCCTGAAGCTGCCTCCCATATTATGAACCACCCTCAACCCATACCTAGACCTTAGGAGTAATTTCCTTGGTCAATTATCTGCACAAACATTCAAACTTAATAGCTGAACATAAAATTTTACACTGTATGTAGGTGTTGGTTGACAGCAGAGGGGTGAAGAGTGACACCCAACTCAAGGGTGGACTTGAAGGAGGTAAAGAAAGGAAATTGTGCCAGGATAGCTTGAGTTGATCGCTTTTATTTTCTATTGTACTTAGGAAAGGTAATTAATTATTTGGTAAAGAACTAGCTAAGCACAACAGTTAAGATTTAGTGACTGGATTAGTGAAAAATTTTCGATAACCTCTGAGAATAGGCTCTGAGGATGGCATGCAATGCTCATCAAAAGCTCTTGATGGTGGAGATCTCATTAATAAGATCAATTTGATAAGTGTAATGATTGATTCATTGTGTCAACTTGAGAAGTTTAGAAACTTAATGAAGCAGGCCAGCAGGGGCCAGGGTCCTCATTTTGCAAACACCTTCAACCTGATTGTGTACTGAAACCCCTACTGACTATAAGTTAAATAAACCTTTCCTTCCTTGGGCATCAGGTATTTTGTCAAAGCAACAAGAGATGGCTCAGTGGAATAAGCAACAAGAGAAAAGTGACCAAGACAACAGAGTATTCTGAGTATCAGTCAGCCATCAGCAAAGCATGGTGCCTTAGTAGGTTCATGAAGTAAATACAACAAAGGGAGGAAAGGAAGCCACCTGTGGCCTCTGAAGCACAGCCATCTGGCTGAGACCCCTGCCTGCCTACTGTGGCGTGGTGCAGGAGGAAGCCTAAGGCTCAGTGTGGCACCATACCCGGGAGGGGCTGCCAGCCTCCTGGCATCTGGCTGAGCAGCGCAGGTCCTGCCCAGAGCCAGGAGGGGCCATCTGGCATGAGTGTTGCTGGACTGAGCTTGCTTTTCTTTCCACTCAGCTTTTCCTTCCTGGCACATGGCACAGTCTCAGTGTGTGTTGTTGATGCCAATGCCACCTCACACACAGAAGTCTTCCCACCAAGTAAGCTTCCGAGTACAAAGGCAAAGGCAGTGGACCTATGCATGCAACACTCTCCAGTCCATGCCGTGCAGCCGACTTCCACCAGAAACAGCTGCCCTTGTATAATAGCGGAGTAGTCAAATATAGGCTCAGTTGGGGCAACAGTGGTAGTACAAAGAGATAAGCTTGTTTTTAAATTGCCAAAGGTCGACGAGATAGCTCATCAGACTAAGCGCCTGTTCAGGCAAACGCAGGGACAGGGGTTTGATCCCCTGCACCACATGCAGGGCCAGTCCCACCCCAGGCACGCTGAGCGAGTGACAGAGTCCGGGTGTGATGCTGCACACCTCTAATCCCAGCCCTGGGGAGGCTGAATACAGGAGGATCATTAGGAGTCCAAAGGGTACAGTGAGACCCTGTACCAAATACATACAAAATAAATTTATTTATTTATTTTTTGGTTTTCTATTTTATTTTATTTTTTGTTCTTGTACTGGGAATCGAACTCAGGATCTTGCACTTGCCAGGCAGGTGCTTATGCCCCTGGTCTGTATCCCCTACCTAGAGCAACTGTATTTGTACAGCCCAAACCTGCAAACATAACAAACTGGAGAAACAAAATGTGGAAAACTATTCAGTAACAGAAAGAATTATCTAATAATATATGCTATAACTTGAATTATTTCAAAATAATGTCAAGTAAACAAAGCATATGTGAAAGTACATACTCCATGTTTCCATTTCTATAAAATATTGCATAATGGAAATGAATCTAAAAGTCACAGAAAGTAGAAAAGTGATCACTTGAGGTGGGAGAAGATTAGCAAAAGGGGAGATGGGCTACAAAGGCTCACAAAGAAGGTTAGGGTGAATGCTTAGCAATCTTATCTTGATTGTGGTGACAGGTGTATGCCGACATCAAAATTTACCACATTGTGCAGTTAATTGATTACAGGTATATAGTTGGTTGTGTTTCTGTTACACCTCAATACAGCTGAGTTTTATTTTTTATTTTTTTTCATGCTTTTTAAAGATTAATTTTATTGTATAAAAATGAAGTACACACTGCGGGGCCACAATAACAAGCTGAGCTGCAAATGGCCATGATCGACAACCCCGTCAGACAACTCACCACCGCTGTGGAATGCTGAGCTGCGCCGGACAGTGCCGCCAAGCCCAGGCACCCAAAGCAGTTGAATGACAATGGAGCGCCCATGTCCGACAGGTGTAGCCAAAGGAAGGGGCACCGAAAGGAAGAATCGTGATGTGTGTGCACGGACAGCACAGCCGGCACAGACAATGCCGCGCCTCCACACAACTCCATGAGAGGCAAGATCTGCACCAATGGTGGCCAGACAGGACACCACGTCAGCCTCCAGCACTATGGACAACCACCAGGAAGATAATGAGTCAGAAAGTATTAATTACTGAATCTTCGATGCAAAAAAATAAATTTAATTAATTAATTAAATTGAGCCAAATTGTCAACACACACCATTCTTGACCCTAATAACAATAACAGCAATCACAGTGTAAGTTTATACCATTCAGCTGGATGGTTTGGGGAGTATACACAATGTGCTAGGTCAGAAACCAACACGTGGTGGTCTTCCCTGGGAGAGGGGTGGCTGTGAGAATGGTATAACCACATGACCATTTCTAACTATTTTGTTTTCTGACTCCAGGGCTCTGGGACTAACTTTGAAGTCATAATAAACAAGAGGAGATTGCTTCCTCCAGGCAGGCAGCCATGATTCTACCACATTCAAAGTTAAGAGTCATATCAGAGAACGTTTTGTGAACATTCTACTACTGGGCAAGGAAGCAAAAAAATAAAACAGGACAAAACCATGTATGGGCCAGATGTTGCTCAGGGTCTCACTTCTTGATCTTCTTGTGAAGAGGTAATGGGGGTACTGCTCCAAATGGGACAGAAAGGAGCATTCAGGAGAGCAGGAGTGTTCCCGGGGGCACTTGATGCAAGCTGCATGAAGTCCAGGTGGACTGTTATAATTTGTGTCTAAGAATTCTGCCACCTTAGCCCACACTGCAGGTCCAGACAGGGGTAAGGGATTACCTGCCAAACTAGAGCCACACAATGGAATACTCAACTCTGACAAAATTAAACGAAAAGGGGGATATAAATGAAAGACCATTTTGTACCGATACATACAAAATAGTGAGAATAGATAAACAGCTACTTTCTCTTAATTTATTAAGAAGAAAGATTTGTACTAATAGTGTTTGGACAGGATACCATGTCTGCATCTTGTACTATGAATAACTAATATGAAGACAACAATATGCAATGTACTAATTATATAAATGTCCTACTAACCTGTTTTGAAACTGTCTCATTGCTATTTGTTTCTCAATAAAATTAAAAACAAGCAAACAATCCAGGGCCACAGCTCATGGCAGAGTGCTTGTCTAATGTGTGAGGCCTTGGTTCCATCCTTAGCATGGCAAGAAGAGAACATTAAAGAGAAAAGAAAAGGAAGGAGGAGAAAAAGAAAGGGATGGGAGAGGAAGAGAGAAGGGAAAAGAAAGAGAGAGGAGAGAGAAAGAGGAAGAGAGGAGAGAGAAAGAGAAAGAAAGAAAATTGCTTAGCATATGGAAGCAGTTCAGAATGCACATTTTCTTACTTACTTTTCTCTTGTTGCTGGGACAAAATACCCAACACTGAGAATTAAAGAAGGAAAGATTTAACTCACAGTTGGCGGAGGTTTCATTCTGTCCTAAGCTGGCTCCAAGGCAGACTGGCAGAGGGCAGAGGGCAGAGGGTAGAGGGCAGAGGGCAGCAGTTCATGGTGGCAGAAAACAGAAAAATAGCAAGAATGAAAGCAAAGATTAATGGTCACAAGGGCAACACAGAACAAGTCTGTCTCCCTTCTGCTGCCTTCAGGCTGTCCACCCCAGGCTGGGTGCTGCACTCACAGCCATAATCCCAGTACCGGATCATGAATTAATCACAAACTCTAGAAGTCTGCCCCAAAACTGCATGAGGCTCTGGGGGAACTACTAGACCCAACCCATAACACATACCTATGTACCACAGAGCTCTTCATTTGAGCTCTTGTTCTGTCCCTGTCTAGTTGTGTCATTTTAGGCAAGTCAGCTGATATTTCTAATCTGTTTTTCTTATCTATAAGAAAGACAGTAACATTTGTGGTGGACTGACTAATAGTCAACTTGTACCTCCCAGGTGCACTGAACTAGTGTGGTGCTGCGTGTAGAAGACCCAGCTGAGGATTGTCAGCAGCAGCACAAAAGGAGAACTGGGGGGAAGATGGTGCACTGCTGATTCTCCCGGAGAAGCTGCTTGTGCGGGGTTTTGTTGACAGGAGCTCAGCTGTTCTCATCACTTGGGCAGCTCAGGTCCTCACTGTCGCTGAGGATGGCTGCAGGTCTTTTCGGGAGCTCTGGTCCTTACCTCGAGTGCTGCTCCCTGGCTATACTACAGATCCCTCTGCCTGCTGGCAGAGGTCTGCATCCCACGGCACAGGTTTTCTAGCTTCCACCACAGACCTTGGGGCCTTCCCAGGGCAGATCCAGGACACAGGCTTGCATGAGACGCTGCCATGGCTCTAGGCCTCCAGAAGGATTCGTGGATGACCCTGCCACGGATCCAGGCCTGCAGCCGGATTCTTTGGGCCTTTAGTGTGTGGACAGATCTCCTTCACTCTTCTGCATCTGATTTTCTGGGTGAACATTATGAAATAATCCTATAAATTATGTGTCCTACATTAAATCTATTTCCTTGCAAACCCTGCCTACAATACCATCCATATCACAGGGCTTTCTTGGGAATTAAATGAGAAAAATCTGCATGAAATACATATAGTAAGGATCAATGACGCTGTCTTTTTTTCTGAATTGATGTGAATCTTATGGAAATTCACTGAAAATTATATATGGCTGGTTATTGGTTTATTTGTTTGTTTTTGTGGAACCGGGGATTGAACTCAAGCCCTTGTGCTTGCCAGGGAAGCACTTATTCCACTGAGCCATCTCCTCAGCCCTATATGGCTGGTTATTGTTTGGACAGTTATCTGCCTTGCTTTCCTTTGAAGCTTTCTTTGTTCTTGATGGTCACTTTTATTTTATTTTGTGATCAAACTCAGGGCCTACAGCGTGACCAGCCCCTAGGTGATTACTTCAACAGGATCTAACTAGAAAATAGTTTGTGCTGGTGGAAGTGAAAGTACATCGGAGGGTTGGTACCAGCCTCTCAGTAGTTTTGTGTGCTGAGTAGTTAATTTCCTGACCATAACAGGAAAGGGTAGACTAAGTTTCCTCCCAGTTTTTTTCCAGCTCTATCACATGGGAGTGAGGGGAAGGGCTACCCAGTTGCATCTCACCTGTACCCTCACATCTCTGGGATAACCCCAGATGGAGCATCCACGGGGAAGAAGGATGGGTGAAAGTTATTTAGCTCCCACTTTTTCCCAGAACTGCATTTCTCCACAAACATTTGAGTAAAAAAGATCAGACCTTTCAGCTGAGCTAAGACATGGCAAATACTTAGCACTACTTTGGACAACAATTCAAGCAAAAACTACGTGGGCCAGGCTCAGTAGAATAAGCACTTCCCTGGCAAGCAC
>PVKA01000930.1:24905-46834 GCA_004027165.1 Ctenomys sociabilis
AAAAAAAAAAAAAAAAAAAAAAAAAAAAAAAAAAAAAAAAAAAAAAAAAAAAAAAAAAAAAAAAAAAAAAAAAAAAAAAAAAAAAAAAAAAAAAAAAAAAAAAAAAAAAAAAAAAAAAAAAAAAAAAAAAAAAAAAAAAAAAAAAAAAAAAAAAAAAAAAAAAAAAAAAACAACAACAACAACAACTATGATCTATGTACTTCTTCCACGTATAGTTTAAAAAAAATGTTCCAAGTTATAGATATGAGACTGACTTGGAAAAGCAATCCAACCTATATAGAAAAGGCAAAAAAAAAAAGGGAAAGGCCAGATGAGTGATTTATTTGATTATATTAAACAAATAACTTTAGAAGAAATGAAATGACTGAGTAATCCTCAGAATGTTCAGAGGAAGATAATTATTTGGAATATGATGTCATGACTTTAAATATTTTATCTTCAATTCTGATTAAAGTTTTCTGGCCGGGCGTGGTGGCGCATGCCTGTAATCCCAGCACTTGGGAGGCTGAGGCAGGAGGATTGTTGTGAGTTCAAGACCAGCCTGAGCTACAAAGTGAGCTTAAGGCCAGCCTGAACTGCACAGTGAGACCCTGTCTCAAAAAGACAAAAAAAAAAAGTTTTCTGAATTTTGATCCTCCAGCTAAGTTTTAAAGTGATGCTTGAGCAAAGCATTATAGAAAGTGCCACATAGGTGTATATATTTATTAGATTTTAGTAATTATAGCTTTATAAATTATAATCTTCTATTCCTATCTTTCCTACAGGGACGTTGGGCAGAGTGATCATATTGAGGGTTTCAGATGTACTTAACAAGAAAAGCAGAAGTGTTTTAAATGAGGAACTCTCCAACTTAGGTAACAAAATTCTGAAAAAAGTATTTTATAAAGCAACAAAACTAGCAGAGCTTGCACAAAATGTTATTATATACCTAGAAAAAAAGAATAGAAAAGATTGGGTTTAGTCAGGGGGATAAGGGTGGGTGGATCAACGAGAGATTTGCCAGCATGTGCCATGCCCCGGCTTTGATTCTTTACACTGTGTGTGTGTGTGTGTGTGTGCACATGTGTGTGTGCACAGAGTTTAGCAAGTCTGTCAGTGAGACCAGTGTACTAACACTGATGCAAATTCTTTGTCAGAAAAAAAAATTTTTTTTTTGGCGGAACCGGGGATTGAACTCAGGCCCTTGCACTTGTCAGGGAAGCACTTATTCCACTGAGCCATCTCCCTGGCCCACTGATTTTATTCTTTTTTTTTTTGTCAGAAAACATCTAACAAGAAATTAAAATAGCCAGGGAGGTAGCTCAGTAGTGTAAGTGCCTGTCTGGCAAGGTCCTGAGTTTGATACAAAACTAAATAAATAAATAAGGAAGGGCTCAGTGGAATAAGCACTTCCCTGGCAAGTGCAAGGGCCTGAGTTCAATTCCCAGTTCCACCCAAAATAAATAAATAAACGCTCACTCATAATAGCAACAAAATGTATAATATGTGTATAAATTGACCAAGAATTCCAAAGTCTTTTGTGGAGAAAATTAAATTTGATGAATATAGATAATGTTCTGAAAACTGCTGACATTTTATGCTCATCAATAGATACATGCTTCATAGTTCAGAGCAATGTTTCTAAATTAATCCATGATCTTAATTAATAACCCATGACTAATAATCAAGTCTTTTCAGGAGCATGAGATCCTTGCTTCATCAGTTCCTTACATGTTGCAGGCTGCAATCATACGCAGAAGCCACAATGCCTATTAGAATCCTGCCGAGCCTGCCGGTGCCAAGGGTAGTGAGAACGCCGAGAACGCCCAGGAGCAGAGCCGCTGCAGCCCCACAGGAGGAAACAAAATGATACATTTCTTTTGGGGGAAAAGCTTTACACTCACCTTCCCTGTAATCCAGACATTCTGTTCTCATGCATCTTGATTAAAAAGAAATCAAGATATTTATCTATTAAAAAAGTGTGCATGATTATCTATAATGGCTTTATCTGTAAGAGCCAGAAAGTAGACGTAACTCAAATAGCATCAACAGGAAGCTAGATAAATAAATCAGTACACTGTGTCAGGAGGTGCTCCTCGACCACTAAAAGAAATGGACATCAATAAGCACAGTATAGGGCTGGGGAGATGGCTCAGTGGAATAAGCACTTCTCTGGCAGGTGCAAGGGCCTGAGATCAATCCCCAGTTCTGCCGAAAAATAAATAAAATACAAAAAAAAAAGTGACAATATAATTTATTGGGGCCGAGGAGATGGCTCAGTGGAATAAGTGCTTCCCTGGCAAGCGCAAGGGCCTGAGTTCAATCCCCGGTTCCGCCAAAAAAAAAAAAAAAAAGAAAAGCACAGTATGAATGAACCTCAAAAACAGCGTATGCTTTGTGGGAGAAGTTAAACAAAAATAGTACCACGCACTTCATTGAAGTAAAAGTCTAGGCAATATAAAGTAATGTATGGTGACCGCAGACCAAAGGTGCTAGCTCTTACAGGGTGTGGGAGGGAGGCATGAGGCTAATTTGGAGGGCAACAAGTGCACATGTGCGTCGTCCTGATGGTGGGGGTGGCCCCACAGGCACCATGCTTGGTTAATACACTGGCACCGTGTATGTCAGTTATATTTCATTTAAAATGTTTAAAGCGAAACACACAGAAGGTAAGAAACATAGAATGAAGCCATGAATTGTGGCACACACTTGTAAGTCCAACAACCCAGGAGACAGGCAGGAAGATCTCCACAGCTGAGGCCAGCTGTACGTACATACTGAGAGCCATGCCTCAAAACATAAATATGAGATGTGTAATAATATTTATATAATTAAACTAACATATTCACACAAAATAATGTACATCCTGAAAAATAAGCAAATATAAACACACATATGTATGTGCAATAAACACAGTACGAAACTTTTCAGTGTGGGTAGGTAGGCAGCTCAGCAGTTAGACCTGAAATAAAAGAGAATAAAAGAAGAAATGAAACACAGAGACTTGTACAGGTCATTGAGGATGAATGAAGAGTTCTATAAAAAACATAGTTTTTTAAGTTGTCTTTATAATAAGAAATGATATATTCTCCTCCTCAAAACTAGACCCAGGTTTATCCCATGTACAAAACTATAGTCAAAATGGACCAAAGATCTAAATATTAAAACTGAAACACTAAATCTACTGGGAGAGAACAGTTAGGTAGTTAGAAATATTGAAGACGGGAATAGGCAGAGAGTGCACTAACAAAAATCAAACGGTACAGGAAATATTTCAAAGAATCAACAACTGGGAACTCATTTCTTTCCCAATTTGTACATACCCAGAAACTGGGAAAAAAAATTAGCCAACCAGGGCTGGGGAGATGGCTCAGTGGAATAAATGCTTCCCTGGCAAGCACAAGGGCCTGAGTTCAATTGCCGGTTCCATTAAAAAAAAGAAAAAGTACAAAAAAAAATTAGCCAACCATTCCTCAGAGAAAGGACTTTTACCTAGAGCACATAAAGAATTAAAAAAAAATCAGGCTCCCCCAATTCAAAGTCCTAATCCAAAAATTATATCAATACACACATCTCTGATGAAGAAAAGGAAATACAAATGGTAAATAAATATATGGAAAAATGTTCAATATCATGGGTCATTTGAAAAATGCAAATTAAAACAACACTGAGATTCCATCTCATTTCAGAAAGAAAGGCTATCATGAAGAAATCAATCAATAACAAGTGATGGAGAGGCTGTGGGGACAAAGGAACCCTTCTGCACTGGTAGTAAAAGTGTATACCACCAGCACAGGCACTGTGGAAATCAGTGTGGAGTTTCGTAAAAAAAAGAATTAGAGGTCCTATTTGACGTACCACAGTGATATATGTGCACCCATGTTTAAGCAGCCCAGTTTGTCATAGCTAAATCATAGAAACAACCCAAATGCCCATCAACTGAGGAATGGATAAACATTGTGGTATTTTGTTACAATGCTGTAAATATAAACTTCAGGGTTTTTAAGGTAAATGGAGATCACCTTTAAGGTAAATGGAGATTCATAGGAAAATGCCACTAGAGACCATACTCATAAGTAAAATAAATCAGATCTGCATGTATAAACATTGTATTGTCTCCCTAGTGTACAAAACTGAAACTTAAAAAGTAAATAAAATCTGAAAAGTGCAATAGATATGATGAAAGGGAAAGAAACTGCTGAAAAGGAAAAAGCAACAGGAATGGGGCAAGGAAAAGGAAAAAAGAAGGAAAGGAAATGTATATATATACATAATTTTTATTGGTTTATTGAAAGGAATAGTTGGTGCCTAAGTGATCAGTTTTGCATACCTATATGTGGTAATCTGAACGGCTAATTTGAAGATATGCAGTATAATAGCCACCATTAATTTCCTGTCATATTGTTTTGAAATTCTGCATCTTTTCTTCTGTGTCATTTTTATTGCTTTATATTCTCTTCAAAATAAAAAAAAAATAGAAAAGGAACATTTCTGAGATTCTATGAAACCTATGCAGTAACTTTTGCTTCCAAAAGGAGACAAGTTACACGTTAGCACTGCTAGAATTGTCGCTTGAATGTGTCACATTCAGAAACTCCTGTTAGACATTCTGCTAGCAGCAAAATTCTGCATTTCAATAAGGGCATAATTACCATGATGTTTATAAAACTCCATCATCCCCTCTGTGTAGGCCCATTGCACAGATGTTTAAGTACCTTCAAGCTGTGTTTTCATATGTACAGCTAATAATTAATTCCTAGCCGTGGTTTCCCTTTAAATAATGCCAACAGTAACCAGAAGGTTAGCTTAGCAGAGAGATTTCCCCATGTAGAACATCATTTATTTTTAGTTTATTGCAGTTGTGGGGAGGGATAATTAAAAGTGTGTGCTTCCTTATAACATGCTATCTTCACTAACTGAACTTCTCACCTGACATAAATACATTGCATACTCTAACCTGTTCCTCTGATTATTAACCTTGAGTGTGGCAACCTATAAATCATCCCAGAAACAGCTGGCGCTCAGCACTGCCCCAAAGGTGCATGATTACGATCGTTTTATATATATCTCGGTATGCAGACATGAAAAATTCATTGAAGAGGTTGGTATTGTAAGACTTATTGTAATGAATTTTCTCAAAAACATAGATCATGCTTAAAATAGGTGTCTGCTTATTATAATGCAGCCATTTATATCTTCTTGAATTACCTTTCCCATAGCTCAGCCATTTTCTTAAAGTCAAACATGATGATACCTAAACAGATTTACTACACCACTGTGCACTGCTTCAACATGAAAGTTTGCTTCCTTCCCTCCTTCCTTCCCTTCTTCCTTCCTTCTTCTTTCTCTTTTTCTTCTCTCTTTCTTTCTTCTTTCTTTTTTCTTTTCTTTCTTCTTTCTCTGTGTGAATGCCCACAGAATTCAAGGGTATATGTTCTTTAACTAAAGGCAATCATTTGAATGGACATTCTTTCAAGGCATCCCCACCTGTTTGGGTTTATCAACAATGAACACATAGAAAATCCCCCAAAAGCTTTATACTTCTTATAACTCACCACGGTGTTCCATGACTCCATGCAAAAAAAAAAAAAAATCACATCCACATTTATTAGAAGAATAAAGTGCATGCTGAAGAAATGTTCACAAGTATCCTAAAAGCTTTCGCTTGAGTGCACAAAGGAAGCCTTTCAGTGAGGTAGCAACCTTCCGAAGGTCACACATCAGAGGGACAAGGCCAACTTTGGCCCCACGCCTTACACAAAGCATACTGTGATGACCACTTGGCTGGCGCTCACCAGATGCACATTCAGTGCTGTGTGATGGGGTGGGGGCCTGGGGGTGAGCTGCAAAATCCTCACTGCAGCTGGTGCAGTGGATGGGCCAGAGGGGCGCCACACCCTTCCCTCAGCATCCCCAGTCCTGACCCTGCACCCTGGGGGCCATCCAGAGAGAGGAGGGAGCTTGCCTCTGGCCTGCACCTGCAGTTCATTGAGCAGGACTCAGCAGGACTCAGCCAGACTGACCCCAGCCCAAGTTCATCCTAGCCCCACAACTGGACCATTTTCCTTCATGTGGTGGTTCCCTACTTTTCCTTTTCTGAGGTGGTTGTCCAGACTTGTAAACTATACTAGTGAGAGCATAAATGCATAGCTTATTAGTCTGCTAGGGCTGCCATAACAAAGTGCCATAGACTGTCTTATATAACTAAAATTTATTTTCTCACAGTTAGAGAGGCTGCAGACTCGAGGTAAGGTGCCAACATGGCTGATGTCTCCTGAGGCCTTCTCCTTGGCTTGTACATACCTGTCTTTTCCCTAAGCCCTGAAAGGTCGTGTGTGTGTGTGTGTGTGTGTGTGTGTGTGTGTGTGTTTCTGAGTTTCTTCATATAGATACAGCAGACTGATCGGATTAGGCCTACCCCATGACCTCATTTTGTTTTAATCACCCCTTACAGGGCTTATCTCAAAGTGCAGTCATGTTGAGATACCAGAAGTTAGGACTTGAACCTAGGAATTGGAGAAGGGGATAATAAGTACTGTGGTGCCTTTTTCTGGTGGAAAATCTATATATACAAACACCTGATTAGAAAAGGCCAGTTCCCATAAGTACTGGAATCATCATTCTTTGATTGTTTCATTTTTGTTTTTATGTTTGAAACAGGGTATTGCTCTGTAGTTCAGGCTGGTCTTGAATTTGACATTGTAGTCCAGGTTGACCTCCAATTTACCATCCCCTTGTTTGTTTCCTGGGTGCTGGCTTTAAATCATCATTCTTCACCAGGTATGAGCTGTTAAACACAATAAACCTTCTATTGTGCCCTTGAAGTGAGCTTTGAGAAAGAGATGGGGTGGGGGGCAGGGGTTGGGTGGTCAGATGGTGGCTGTGAGTTTAGCTGGCCTCTTGGCGTGGGGGAAACTCATCAGGGATCCTCCTTGGCCAGGAAAGATTATGGATCCACCCGAGGACTTGAGGAAACCACATGGAAAGAAATGCTTCTCTGAGAAAGAGACAGGAGACTGGCCACAGAGCTCTGGGCCTGCATTGCTGTGCCTGTCTCTCCTGGAGCCCAGAGCCTGCCCCATGGCACCCCTTTCCCCAAATAGCCCAAGTCTGCTCCTTCTGATGACAGCCCTGATTTGTCCCCAGCATGTGGGGCACTGACATTTGGGACTGGGAAGCCTGGCAGCAAATTGAATACTGAAATGTTTAAGTAAGGCAAGAATTCAGACTATGCCACTTCTGAGCAGCTCATGCCTAAAAGCCTTTCTCCTTTCCTCTTGGCCTCCTCTTCCTGAGCAGGGGAGCGAAGTGCAGCTCTCCAGGGCCTGTTTTGTTTTGATTTGATTTTTATACTGAAGGGTGAGTAGAAACTGGAGCAAGTCCCTGAACGTGCTGAGGCGAGAGTAGAACCGAAGGTGTTGGCTGTCACCCTGCAAGGGCGGGCACACTGGGCCATCCTGGGACCTGTGTTGGCTTGGCAGGTGTGCTGCCTTTCCCTGGCCAGCTTCCTGGGGCAGGCAGGGAGGAAAGAGCCTGCTTCTGCCTTCTAGCTTTGGGTGCAGACTGAAGGCAATAGCCTAGAGGTTCATAAGCTCCCCACTTCTCTCAGTCTCTAATTCATTCCACCGAAACAAGCATGCACTCACAAGCCCTGGACAGATGCAGTGGGGACAGCACTCCCATGGTACTGTCATTCTGCAGGGGATGAGAGCACAGCGGTTGGCGCTGTGAGTGCATTCTGAGCCAGGCTGCTCTGGAGGTCCAACATGACCTCACTCGGTCATCAGGACAAGCCCCAAGTCGGCTGCTGCTGACAGCCACTCTGCACGGTGGGAAGGGTGGTCCTCAGTGCTCGCTGTCACATAGTGTACAGAGAGGCCTCTGCCAAGGAGGCATCTTAGGGGAAAACACAACTTAAATATGGGTTTCCCTCTTTGGGGACTGACCTGTCTTGTACTTTCCATTTCTGAAGTGTAATTACAAACAGTTCCCCTTCAATTTCAAGTTCCTTTGCCAGCTTGGTCTCAGAGGGAGCCACAAATGCCTGGTGTTTAGGGACCCCTCTCCAGAAAAACAGCAAAACATTGGGGTGCGTGTCGGGCAGTTGGAATTGTCCCTTCCATGAAAGCCCATCTGTGGACTTGGGGTAAGAAGCTTGGTTTTCTAACAGGATTTTTTCACTTCAGGCTGTCAACTATTCCTGGGTCATAACAAGGGTCATTCCCGCAAGTGAGAGGGGAATGGTCACTTATTTAATGAAATAGAAACAACAGAAATATCAGAATGCAACAGACAAAGAATATGTTTGGGGAGCTCAAAAATTTCTGTCTCAAACATTTTTTGGGAAACTTAAGACTTAGATGTTTAAGGGGGCTGGGGAGATGGCTCAGTGGAATAAGTGCTTCCCTGGCAAGTGGAAGGGCCTGAGTTCAATCCCCAGTTCCACCAAAAAAAAAAAAATGTAGCAAGACTTAGATGTTGAACCCGCATTCCAGAAGCCCACTTCCAGCCCTGACTGAGGTCTGTGAGGCTCCCCAGCTACAGCTGCATGTTCAGGGCTGGGCACCAGCTCAGCTTACGTAGAACAGTCCTTCAGGCCAGAGCCTCCCGCACACAGCGCGCTCACACTGTGTTCTCCCATGCCACACCTGTGGACCTCATCCCACCATGATGATGGTCTTGGAGTTGTCATTTATTGAGTGTAATTTTGTCCTGGACATGAGGTGTTCTACATAATGTCTCATTTCTAATGCTCACACAACATTACAAGGAAGACTATTATTATTGTGGTTGTTATTATTAGAAATGTACAAATAAGAAAGAAGAGGCTCAGACATGAAGTCAGGCTTCTGGCTCTCATTGAAAGATAAGACTTACCTGGTTAATGTCATAGTGTAATAGAAAGGCCACATTCTGTGGTTTAGAGCCCACAGACCAGTTAGCGAGGCCCAACTAAGCCATTTGCTAACCTGGAATCCCTGAACCTTCATGTATTCTAAGGTTATAAATAGTCTCTCATTATGGTAAGCAACAGCTGAGACAAATGTCTGACACATTATCTGAAACCTGAAAAGTGCAGGCAGATGTGTCATTTATTTTAGTGACCTCCTCATCATACACAGGTCAGGACCCTGACTACTTTCTCTTCCCTTCCCCTTACTTCTTAACACACCTTCCAGTTTCACGTTAAGTATTTGCCAGTTGATTCCTAATAAAGGAAAGAATGATACTACTTATTATTCTCTCTGCTAACATAGCAAGCTTTGGGGGGATAAAAGTATGTTTAAGTAAGATACAAAAGCACTTCATAACATTTGTCCTTAAATGGCTTAATATAGAAAAACCCTGAAACAGAGAGAGACAGAGACAGACAGAGACAGAGACAGAGACAGAGAATAAGCCTGCCATTTTCAGACCTCTGCCGTCATTTTTAGGTTACCATGGGTCCCACCTTTAAAAGTAGCAGTATGATTCAACAAGACAGAAGGATATGTGGGTCATTTAGTTTCTAAATTGTTTTGTTCTGTGTTTTGCATTTAAGAGCACAGATGGCTTCTCCTTAAAGCATTCTGGATGAGGTCAGGTGAAAAAGTTCAAATTACAGGGAGCCTGGGACAACTGATCCAGTCACCTCCTCTCCTCAGATCTCTGGGCTCAGTACCTTCATATTTAATTATTCAATGCATTGAGCTACAATCAACTGGGTAGGACAATTTTTACTTGCAACAGCTCTTAAAACTAATTTGGACGAAGCCTTTCAGTGTAGGCAGATTTCAGTGTGTCCTTGAGGACAGCGAGCAGTACCATGCACTGTCCCATCCAGGAAGATGCCTGTGCCAGCCTGCAGAACAAGCCCAGTAGCCCGGCTCAGCCTCACCACCTGTGTGCCGTCACGTCCTAAACTGTACCATACAAGGTAAAATGGTCAGCTGCTGTGAGAGGCGTGTCACATGGACATGAGATTTTGGCTCAACTTTGAGTTCCAAATGCATTGAGAAAGCAGTGATCCTTAAGGTCACTGTTCTTGTGGGACACTCACACCAAGCTCTCCTAGCTCCTCTCCACTTGTGGAGGGCCACCACTGTTTGGCTTCTTTGGCCTGTCCTCAACCTTCATTAAAAGCCAGCATAAAACAGAAAAAGCACCCCCCACGATCCTAAGTAAGATCTTAATGAACAATTCATACCTGCTTGCTTCTCGGTAGATAGTTGTTTTGGTTGAAATATAAAGGAACATCTTCTATTTCCCCTCCTCACCACCATGTATGTGCTCTGGAGGCCCCTGAATTCTTTTCTTGGGGAGGCTGGGGACTGAGAAGCCAGCCATACCAAGCACCTCTTTGAGTTGCCACAGCAGTGTTAATATTATGTCTTTCATAAAACACCAGTTCGGTCTGAAATAGGACAGGGGTTGTTTGTGACTACATTTTGGAGCATGAGTGGGAAATGAAGACTTTTCAGAGGTTTATGTGGCCTTCAGGCTGTTCCAGCTCAGTTCGGCTGCCCTCTGAAGAAAAGCCGGGGGTGCTGAGCAGCGGGCTTGGCCCTGCAGCCAGACACAACAGAGGCACTCAGTTCCAGAAAGCCTCTAATGCACAGGGGAAGGAGCGTGGAGGTGCCTGGCAGGAGAACATCAGGTCTGCCACTGCAGATACACAAATCCCTGTGAGAACCACAATGGCCCAAAAGGCCCTGGAGATGGGAGGGAGGAAGTAGCAACATTCTGCAAGAAGTGCAGGTTCCAGATTCTGTCATCTCTGTGTCTGCAGGCTGAGGCTGCCTTTTAGGGCTGGCTAGCCAGCCAGATACAAGGTAAGGATGGATGAAAGGGCAGTAGTCAGTACCCAGGAATCCTACAAAAATGCTTAGTGGTGTTCAAAAACACAAAGTTGTCAGTGGCATAAATTGAATCATAAGATTAGCATGGATGTAAAGCACGCTTGCAATTGCTTGTGAACACATTTTTAAAAATTAACTTTAACATTCATTGTTCATTCATCCTTCATTACTTTTGTCTTGTGGCAGAAAGACCTGGAAACTTCCAGTATAATGTTTGAGTACATTATTAGTGGTTATTAAAAGTTTGTAAATTGGTGTGACAACATACACCTGTTATCCCAGCACTCTGGGAGACTGAGGATCACAAGTTCAAGCCCAACCTGGGAAACTTAGTGAAATCCTGTCTCAAAATGAAAAATAACATCAAAAAAGGGCTTAGCACAAAAGTCCTAGATCCAATCTCCAATACTGTAAAAATAAATATATAGTTTTATGCCTTTATCAGTTCTAGGTTTTGATATTTAAAGATTGTAGGCTGAATGCTCCTAGCTTGTAATTGACAGTTTACAGTTAAGATAATGGTCTGTAGCTAGTTGCTGTGCAGGAGTGTACATTCTAGCCTGGCCACTACCCTTGTCTGACCACATGGCCTCAGGCAAAGGAATTGAGTCCCCAGGAGCAGTGAGGTGGCAACTCAAGTTAATTCACCAGGGCTTTGTGCAGGTTGACTCAGAAGAGCCTATTTACGAGAACAATTCCTGAATCCTAAATGTTGAGCTCCCGGAAGCCTACAGAAGCGCAGTGCAGTGAAGCGGGCTGAGCCGGCAGCACCTTTCTTCCTGCACCGCCATGTGCACTTTCAGAACTGCGCCTGCTCGGGTTCCAGTCACCTAGTCCACAGTAAGTGGAAGTCTCTTAAACTGAAGCTGACAATCAGGAAGCAGTTTGGGTTGCAAATCATGTAAAGCCTGAGTCTCTGGCTCCTGTCACTGAACAGTCATTAAAACCATGAAAGATGGTCTATTTTTAATTTTGAAACCAAGCTTTCAGATCAAAGTGCAGAGGAAGGGGAAGAGGCAATGGGAGAAGCCCCCTGGAGTGATTCCTGAACAGTGTTTTAACTTGGTTCTTCAGTTTGTTATACATTGGAAACCTACAATGCTGTTCTATAGCTACAACTCATAATTTACCAAACGCATTTATCTCAGGAAAGTCCTCAAGAAAGGCTGGTTCCCAGGAAGGATGTTATGAAGAAACATACTAAAGCAGCATGTAATTTTACAGATATGAAATTCTGCCATCCTCGCTCACGTCATGAAAATCTCAATCTTTTTGGGAGCTAGGCAAACTATAAATCATCTCAAAGATAAAGATATTATACATAAAAGTATTACCCTGTTCTTCCATTTTAAAATATGATATATAGTTAAGGATATCCAATTAAAATCTAAGTGTATATTAGAAGATTAAAACTAATTGCTATAGACCACATACCGCTAGATCCTTTAGAAAGGTGGGAGTACATTATGGCTGATAAAATGACTCACACAGCCCCAAATACCTAAAAAATGACAATTTATATCTTTACCTGAAAAATTCCCAAGTTGGGAGATACCTTCCTCTACCAAAAAAAAAAAAAAAAAGTGATGAAATATTTTTTCATTGAAGGTGTCTTCCAGTAGATGAAATTGTACACTAGGTGAAATTTCACAAGAAATTTACCAAATGTAGTTTACTGTAGGTCTCTATAAAACTGTGATAAATCTTACCTGAACTAAGAAAATGCATAAAAATGTTCATTAGAGCTATACTGAATGAAAAAAGATCCATCCTAACTTGTAAGTGCTTGTTAGTAGGAGTTATTTACATTGTCTTGCTTCCTAACTTAATTTATTGACTGTTGTAGACAGAGCTGGTGCATGCACACGCCATAATACCTGTGCAGTCTCACTTCCTCTACCTCTCAAAAGTAATTATTAAAATTCTTTCCAATAATACTTAACAACTTTCATTAAACTTAAAATCTCATAAAAGGACATGAAGGAAAGTTCTTGCTGTACCATTTTTTTTTAACACTAATCACAACTTACCAAAAAAAGAAAAAAAGCTTTTGGGTATATTTCAGTAATTTTTCTGAAGTTACTTCAAAGAACTCACATGTAGGAATGCAGAATGGTACCACAGCTTTGAAATGAGGTTTGACAGTTTCTTATAAATCTATCTATCTATCTATCTATCTATCTATCTATCTATCTGTCTGTCTGTCTGTCTGTCTGTCTGTCTGTCTGTCTGTCTGTCTGTCTATCTATCTATCTATCTATCTATCTATCTATCTAATCTATCTTTTTTGGGGGGAGTAGAACCAGGGATTGAACTCAGGCCCTTGTGCTTGCCAGGGAAGCACTTATTCCACTGAGCCATCACCCTGGCCCCATAAATCTGTATTTTGAAGAAATCTAATCTGTGTTTATAGTATAACAGCACTCCTAGATATGTACCAAAGATATTAAAAAGTTATGTTTATACAAAAAAGAGGCTTTACCTCTAAAAATCCACCCTAATCTACCCAGTTTTGCATTTCTGTTGTTACCCACTAGGAGATCCAAGTCAGCTACAGCATTCTGCCAGCTGCAATTCCTGATTCTCCTTCACAAACCTTATTTCTGCACTGTTGTCATATTGACTTTTAAAAACATAAAAATGATCCAATCACTTTTACACAAAATCTTTCCCTTTCTGTAGTGCCTAAGCATCAAATCCAAACCTCAGATTTCCTCAGATCGCCATCTAAGTCTGGATCTGCAAAGAATTATTTGTAATTTATCTGCCGTTTCTCCCAGCCAGACTGTACCCTCTGACAGTAAAGGTCTGGGATCGTTCTGCTTTGCTTTCGTAGGTCCAACCATGGCATCCAACACTTCGTACTCTCACATCCAGTAAATCCTGGCTGACAGATCTGACTAGCACAGTGTGTAAGTCTTGATTTCTTTATCCAATAGGAACACTTGTGGGGCAAAATATATGAACCAGGTAGGACTTAAGCTTACCTGGTCAGAATGCACTTTGTTCCTAGCACTCTCCACATTGCTCCTTTCCCTTCTGGTATTAAGAATGGGATGCAGGGCTCTGTGCATGCTAGCTAGGTACACACCCCACAGAGGAGCTACATCCGAGCTTTTTCTTTAAAAAAAAAAAAAAAAAACCTTGACTAAGCCTAAGTTGCCCATGCCGGGCCAGCATTTGATCCTGCTGCTTTAAACTTTGGAGTTACAGGTATCAATAGATTTTGTTTCCCAATATCAAAATGTAAAAATAAGCACTTCAGGCCATCCCTATACAATGATTTTTACTGCTACTAATGTAGTGCTTCAAGAGGGTGTGCTGCAGTCACACTGCTGCAAACGCACAGTGCTTCTCCCAGAAAGAGCAGCAGGGCTGCAGCACAAGCTACATCTTGGCGGCTCACTCGTACCATGACACTGATTAGGATCAGTCTGAGTTAAAAACAGGTCTTACAGTGGATTCAAGATCTAGGGTCAAGAACTGACCTACTGGAAGAAGAAAGTATTTCCTAATATCATTTAAAGACCAGTCCACAAATGAAGTTCAAGTACTACATGGGGTGGGCACTGACTGGCCTAGACAGGACCCCTTCCCACCGGCTGCAAGCAACTGATGCCCTGGTGGTGAAGACCACCTTGCTAACAGCATCGCACGCTAACAAACAGCTATTTTTTTTTACTTACAGGGACTCACAAGCATGTTTTCAATAAAGAATTTTAGGAAAAGATCCTTTTATAATGTATTTTATTAAATAAATTCTCCCTACTAAAGTCTTTTAATTATTTAAATATTTAAATTCTCCATGCTTTGTGCAGATCTACTCTTATTTTCCATGTTCAAAGCATTCCACTTCAGAAGATCTTCTAAGGCACTTCCTTCCAATGTCTGTTAACTTCCAAGAGAAAATAGTAATGGCAATTGCGAGATACACCCGCAGGACCTACAGAGTGGAGATTTCAAATGGCTCCCTTTTCACAAACATAAGGGCATATTTTCATCCTTGGGATATAAACTGAATTTCATTGCTTAAAAGGAATTTAGACTCTGTGTTGTTACACATATGGGGGAGGCTGTGCATATGCACTGAGGGAGAGATGGGGGTGGCTCAAACAGAGGCAAAACAACTTTATTTGTATCTCTTTGGCTGGATGGAACTATAGTTTGTTCAGGTGACACAGGAAGGTGAAAACAATAGATCTCAAATATGTCTCAATTATGTAGAAAGAGGTCTACAAACCTGGTTGCTCTTGAGACTGTGTATGCACGGTCTCACCTTTAAGAAGGTCTGTTTTAATTCCCTGTGGATTTTCCATAGATGGGTTTCTGGCATCAAGTTCTGGTCTGTAGGACACCAGAGCGCCTTTGTGTCCCTAGCTGACACTACAGCATTGTGTTCTTCTGCCCATTATCCAAGGATAAATGGCCTAAATACTGTGCCTATTAAAGCCTCCTTCTTGTTTGCCCTTTTGTTTTTGGTGTACCACACTATCACATGCAGCACACATTTGTAAGTATTCTCAGTCTCAGATGCTCTTCTAGGACAGCAATAGAGGGCTTTCCTGTGCTTCTGTTGAGATATCTGACAGAGCCTATGTGAAGATAATTCAAGTCTTCCCTTCCCATCTAGTCTTGAAGATAATCAGTTTAGTGTATTACTAATAGCAGCTAATCTAAGAGGCTATAGCAAGAAACTATACAAAAGCCAGAATGCTGTATTTGCATCTATTGCGAATACAAAAAATAGAGTGAACACCAGTTCCCCTACATACTATATTCTATAATTACATCTCTGCATATCATGGGTCACTTTTATTAAAAGCATCATTACTACAGTTGGCAGCAATTTACATTTTATCTTACATGATAGCAGTTTTCAAAGAAAAAATAAAAGAACGTCACAACAAAGAAAAACAATACATTTACAAAGTCATGTCTGTAAACTTCAAGGCTAGTTTAGAGCTGAGGTAATGCTGTTTTAGCTTTGTGGCTAAAGTAACAAAGTCCTTTAATTTAAAAAAGGTACCTGATTCTCACTTCTCTCACTCTTTATTTATTCTTCTATTTATTTTGTTTATACCAGTGCATTACAAGACCACGAGACAATGGAACTGTAGTTCTGTCTGGCAAGAACCCTCCCAGTAGGTTAATTTTCCAAAGGGACCCTTCACATTCAACAGCTGCCTTATTATTGCTGCGCCTCAGGAAGAGACGTTCACACTAACGTGGGGATTGTCAGAGTGTGTGGATGTGTGTGTACAAGCAAGTGCGGGAACCCCCTATAGTCAGAAAGGGACGAATGAGCAAGTATATGTATGGTAAATTTCATCTTGACCTTCACAGCAAAAAATTAAAACTTAAAATTAAAAAATTAAATATATAACTTCATACTTCCTTGAGCAGCGCTTCCTTCCATTAGTGCCGCTCAGTTACAAATCGCTCTTCAATATAATACCAGTGGTACCAAAGGAAAAGAAGCAGAGCATTATGTAAGTTTCCTTAAAAAGACATGATCACCTTTCAAATTTCATCTCTCCTAGGGATAATAAATAATGCACTGCACAATACTTAATGACCAAGATACCTCTTGACACACCTGTATAACATGACTTGGACTTTTTTTTTTCTTTTTTGCTACACTATGTTACAGAACAGCTTATAAAACTAGGTATGAACATTAACTGTGAGTGTAAACAGTAGGACTACCACTTGTCAAAAGTTTTAAACACTTTAACTGGAACTGGTACTGGTCATTCATCATTTTCATTGTTTTCTATTTCATCCCCCCCATCAAGTGAGTCTAGCTCTTCACCCTGTGCTATTTCATCTTCTAGGATGGAGGACTCTGCAGTCTTGTCGAGGCTCTCCTCAGCATCACTGCCTTCAAGGTTATCTGCATCTTTAAAGGGGCCTCCCTCGGCCTTGTCAGCAGCCTTTTCCTCACTGGAGCCCACGGCATTCTGCAGTCCTGCCAAAGCTGGGAAGCCAGGCAGCGTCAATCCCCCCAGTCCTGGAGGTAGAAACATGGATGGGTAGAAGAGGCCTGGGGCCATGGTGGAGAGGAGGAAAGGGTTGAAGGCCAGTGGGCTGGAGGGCAATCCAGCCGGGGCAGTAGCAGCACCAACAGATCCATTTGCAGAGTCAGTAGCGGAAACAGCATCTGTGCTTTTCTCAGAGTCTTTGTTCTCCTCTTCATTCTCATTTGCTTTCTCATCTACTTTTGAAGTGCCGTCTTCCGGTTCTCCTTGACTAGAAGCAGTAGTGGCGTTTCCAGTAGCAGCTGAGAGAGGGCTATTCAACAGCCCGCCCAGCCCAAACACGTTAGGCAGGCCTGCCATTCCTGGCAGCATCAGGGGCAGCGCGGCAGCAGGGTTCTTAGCATCACCTCCGGCAGCGGCAGCTGTTGCCAGTCCTGGAGGGAAGCCCATGAGACCTGCCAGCTGCAGAGACTGGAGGCTCTGCAGGTTCCGAAGGCTCGTCAGGTCCATCCCAGCAAACAGGCTGTTCACTAACAGAGGATTGATTCCCGAAGTGGAGGCGACAGCGGCGGCAGCTGCAGCTGCTCGGGCAATTTCGCTCTTGGGCCTTCTTCCTCTTCTGCTTGCTCCTTCTCCCCGCACCACAGGTCCAGTGAGAAGACGGTCAAACATCGACTCAGGGACATAGCCCTGAGGAAAGCGAGAGGCAAACAATGGTGAAGACTCTACGTGAAAATTTAGTTTCTATACTGGTCTCTAACACCTCCATACCAAATGGAAATGATCTGGCTTCAGAAAGCTGAATGACAGGGGTGCAGAGCTAGCCTGGGTGGAGCACCCAGTGGGAAAAGAAAACAGACAAAAAAACCAAAAACCAAACAAATGGAACAAACTAGAACAAAAAGCTGGATGATAAAACTGTTAAAAGGAAATGTTGTATGCCTGTGTATAATTTCCATACTCATGTGTTCTTTTGGATATTTCAAAAATGTCTGAATAGAAAAAAGTAATGGAAAAATAGGGAAAATTTAATGACAGCTTACTTATCTGCTCTATATTTATGCCAAAATCTTCCTATAGATGTTTACAAGTCAATTCTTCATTATAAAACCTTGAAAACAACCTGGAAACTCTGTAGTAGGGTTTGAACTAACAAATAGGGATTCACGCATGCAAAACCAGACTTCCGCAACACAGCCCTGCCTGTGGGTGAGCTGCAATATGATGGATGACAGATGCTGTCTCAGAGGATTTCACGCTGTACACTTCCTCTTTATATCATCTTTCCCAAAAGATAAAACTTTCTGGATGGAAACAGGGCCAAAGCCATGAGGGGCTCAAGGTGGTGGGAGAGGACACTACTAAGAGGCTGGGGTGTCATGGGGGAAATCCACTCTAGTCATGGTGGCAGTTCACCAGACTGTGACAGGACTATAAAATAAAAGAGCAAATTTATTGCATAATTTAAACAAAAATAATCAGCATGTCATTTAAAAAGAAACTAATAACAAAAAAATTTAGGTAGAACTGCTGTATGTCAGCAGAGAAATCAGAATTAATGATGTTACTGATCTTAACTAGCACAAACATGACTGCACAGGTGAGCTGTAAGACAAGGTTACCTGGAATCCACCTCCAAGGCTAGGAATGCATATAGCTATACAATTTTTTAAAGTTAGAGCTGATGAATTCACTTCAGATTAACAATGTACTGATGTAAGAAATGGTAATATTTACAATGTGTGAAATGATGTATGAAAATAATGTGTAATGTCAATTTTTAAAATGTAAACTAAGTTACAACTGAATAATTAATAGCCAACATGAAATCAAGAAAACAAGTTTGGAACTTGTATGACAGACACACAGTTTGTACTTACAGACTGCTTAACTATTTCAGTCCAATCTGGTGCAACTGCAAATTCAGGGTTTTCTTCCAGCCACCTAGGTAGATCCTTCATTGGCGGTGCCATGGCTCCACCCATCTGGAAACAGGCATGTGATGAAGATTAAAGACCCACTAGTCTTCCATCCCTATTCTCCCTTCTCCCCTCGTCATCCTGTCTGTCCATTCGTCTGTCCATCTGTCCATCCATCCACCCACTTACCTTCCTACCTACCTACACATATTACAGAAGAAACAGGATTCTTTCTCCTTATTAACAAGGTCAGGATAGTAATATTTTTCTAGGGTAAGAAATCACATATTGATCAATTTCATTACCCAATATTTACCTTCTTCCCATTTCGTTTATTGACAACAGGCACCCTTTCTTCTCCTGTCAAAGTGTTTATATCCAATTTATTAGGATTTCGACATCTATGTCTTTTCTGTTTCGGTTTTTGAAATGAGGAAAACAGCACATCTGCATTCTTCTGCAAAAGAAAAATAAGCATTTAGTAAAACTGTACTTAGTACTGACTCTTTCCTATATGGATAAGGAGGACAATCAAGCACTTCCAATTTTTATGAAGGTTTCAAAAATTATTTTAACAGAGTATTTTTCTTTGGAAGGACTTTCTTTGGAAGGACCTCCACCCCGAACCCATCGAGGAACCAAACAAACATGTAGACTGAGAATTTACTTAATCAGTAACTCCACTTAAAGGTTAACTTCCAAGGGCCAGTGCGATAGCTCAGGACCAAGTACCTGTTTTGGCAAGTGAAGGGACCAGGGTTTGATTCTGTGTCTCACGTCATGCCGGCCCTGACCCAGGGGCACACCGAGCTGGCGACCAAGTCCGGGATGGTGGTGTGCTCCTGTGGCCCCAGAGCTAGAGAGGCTGAAAATAGGGTCACTAGAGTCCAAGCTATGCAGTGAGACACTGTGCCAAATACATTTAAAAAAAGAGAGAAAATAAAGGTTCCCTTCAAAAGTATAACCAAATCATATTTTTGTTTGGATCTTTTGAGATAGGGTCTCACTATGCAGTTCAGGTTGGCCTTGAACTCAAAGCAATACTACTACCTCAGCCTTCCAAATGGTGGGATTACAGGTGTACACTATCTGCCTGGCTTCATATTTTTAAAGGAAGCTTTCATAGTACCTTTATTAATTTCTAATCAGTGACATGAATGAAGAGACATGATATACGATTTGGAGAAAGGAGATTTTTGTCCATGTGAATAATAGTATCTCTTTGCGGGGAAAAGTAATAGGATGTTTGGTAGCAAGGATGCTGGGAAGAATTCAATAAAAACCACAAAATCCTACATTTCAGCTGAAAAGAAAAATCAATTACACAGTAAAGGAAATAAAGATTTATGTTGACAACCAGCATATAGCTTACATGACCAATCACTTGGAGATATTGACCATCTAATGCCTAATAAAAATAACACAAGAGTTGGTAGTAATTAATAAAATCTTAGGACAAATTAATTGGTCAACCCAGTGTTACCACTCCTGTTTAATAGTTCTGGAAACAATAGCCAGAACACTTAGACACAAGAAAGAAACAAAGGAATAATGATTGGAAAGGAAGAAGTGAAATTATTATTATTTACCGATAATATGGTACTCTACAGAGAAGATCCCAAAATCTGCACCAAAAGTCTTGTCGATTTACTAAGTTCAGTGGCATAGCAGTGTTAATCAACACTTAAAACTGAATAGCATTTCTATACATAAACAATGAGTGTACCGAGATAGAAATTATGGAAACCAAGCCTTGCAAAATAACACTCAAAGAAATACATAGGAATCAATCTCACAAAGGAAGTAAAAGATTTATACATGAAAATTATAGTACTCTGAAAAAAAGATATTGAAGAGGATTTCAGAAAATGGAAATCCTTGATCCTGGATAGGAAGAACCAACATTGTGAAAATGGCCATACTCCCAAAATTGTTCTACAGATTTAATATAATCCCAATTAAAATATTATTAGTATACGTCATAGGCCTAGAGAAAACATTCCTGAAATTCATTTAGAACCAGAAGAGACAGACAATAGCCAAAGCAATCCTGGGCAACAAAGAAAAGGCAGGATGCATCACAATTGCTGACTTGAAATTATAGTAGAAAGCTACTGTGATAAAATCAGCATGGTACTGGCAAAAAAAAAAAAAAAAAAGACCTCAGGATCAGTGAAAAGGATTACAAGATGCAGACACAATTACAAACACACTCAACCACCTTATCTTTGATAAAGGGGCCAAACATGTTCACTGGAATAAAGATTGCCTCTTTAATAAATGGTGCTGGTGAAACTGGCTTTGCTTACATTGAAGACTTAAGAGAGACCCATTTCTATCACTGCACACAAAACTACAGTTAAAATAGATCAAAGATTTAAATATTAAAACTGAAACAATAATATTCTGGAGGACAAAGTGGTAGAAATCTTAAAGACATACAGGTAAGTAGAGAGTGCATGAATAAAAATCAAACTGCACAGGAAATACTTCAAAGGATCAATTGGGATCTCACCTTCTTGAAAGTTTCTACATGTTAAAAGAAATCACCAACATAGTAAAAAGAAAACCCATGAATTGAAAAAATTATAGCCAGCTGTCCCTCAAAGAACTTCTATTTAAAACATATAAAGAATTAAAAAAAAAAATCAGGCCCCCAAAATTCAAAGATCCAATCTAAAACTAGGCATCTAAGATGAATATACACTTCACAAATGAAGAAGTACAAATGACAAGCAAATACATGAAAAAATGTTCATCATCACTGGTCATTCAATGGACACAAATTAAAACAACACTGAGATTCTATCTCATCCCTGGAAGAATGGCTGTCATCAAGAAGTATATCAGTAGCAAATGCTGGAGAGGTGGTGGAGAAAAAGGAAGACTTCTCCACTGTTGGTGAGACTGCAGACTGCTACGACCATTATGGAAATCAGGGTGGAGGCTCCTCAGAATCTAGGAGAAGGGCATTCAAGGCAGGTGTTTCCCTCCTGGGTGTTGTTCCAAGATCCCTGAGATCACCACTGTACGACAGCGATGCATGTACACCGATGTTCGTAGCAGGTTGCTATAACCAAATCCTGGAAGCCACCCAGATGCCCATCAGCTGAGGAATGTACAGGCAGGGTGTGGTATTTTTACACACTGAAGTATTATTTCACTATAAACAATTCAAGGCTTTGATTGGTAAATGGCTGCAACTGTACTGGTAA
>PVKA01000930.1:46934-167051 GCA_004027165.1 Ctenomys sociabilis
AAAAAAAAAAAAAAAAAAAAAGATATTATGTAAAGGAAGGATTCTGTTCAATGGGAAGGAAAAGCTGGGGTGAAAAAAAAGAAGGAAAAAAGATGTATTTATGTATATATATGCAAGATGTTTTGCATAATTGTTTTCCTGATTTCTGTTAGTCTATTGAAAGGAATAGCACTTAATTTTTTAAAAATTCTTCTTTCTTTATGGTGTTGTTTTGTGGTTTCTTTTCTTTTTTTTAAACCAGTTTTGCAGGCTTATATCTGATAACCCAAACCCAATCAAATTGCATGGGAAATAACTTCAAAGAACCAACAACTAAGATCTCACCTTTTTGAAAAATACAGCAAGTCAGGCAAGGCTACATGCTTTCAGACACTAATTTCAATTTAACTTATTTTAAGATAACATCATGCAATGTAGCAACCATTGCTGAATTCTTATTAATGCGTTTAATGAAATTTTGAAATTCACCTCAAATGCCCAGTTTTGGATTAGATCTTTGAATTTTAGCAGCCTTATTTTTTAAAAATTCTTTATATGCTCTAAATAGAAGTTTTTTGTCTGAGGGACAGTTGGCTATAATTTTTTTTCTCAATTTGTGGGTTTTTCTTTCTTTTTTTTACTACTTTGTATTCTTTAAAAAACTAAAATTTTGAAAAAAAAAAATTAAGTGGTCTAATTTCCAGAATAACAGCACTATAGCACTTTGGGCTGGCCAGGCCTTTCGTGAAGTCTGGGGAAAAGAGCATTTGATTCTGTTATGCCAGTCATAGGCCACCTGGTAGCCACATAATGTGAGGAAAAATGAAAGAAGTCACACTTGGCAGGTGGGAAAGGAAAACGAACACTAGTAACTTTACAAGGCTCCCCTTCAGCAGGATAGACCTACAAAATTCAGACACAGCAGCAAAAATGCTTTAGACTAAAAGACATTCAGACAAAAGGCAGAGAAGAATCAGTTGTCAGGGATGTCCATGTTAGATGGGAATTAAGTAGACTGGTACAGTCCAAACTCTGTGGTACTTACTGGTACATAACTTGGCATATCAACAGTGTAAGTAGGGTGCAGCTTTAGCCACTCAACTAAATCCTTGTTTTTAGGAGCATCTTCCCCCACCAGTCTTGTCCCATCTTCAAGATTTATAACAGGCATCCGTGTGTCTGGGTCCAGCTGTCCAGGAGAAGGAATGTTTCTTATTGGTGGAGTCTCCATGTCTTCTTCAAAAGCTTTGGTCACCTCAGCATCTTCCTGCAGAAATTTGACAAAGGCCTGAATTCTCAGAGGAAGAGAAATTCTGACAATGCCCTATCCCAAGAAAATACTCCTAGGATCTTTCACTAGAAAGGGAAAAAAGTTACTTCAAACAATGGCAGTTTTGGAATGGCTATCAAATTAGAAAGATACCTTTACATTATTCTTCACAATGTACAATTAGTAATCAGGTAGGATAAAATCTGGCAAGGCTACACGCTTTCAGATACTACGTGAGTCACTAGGACAAAAATATGCAAGGTGTGGTCAATATCTGAGCTGGATATGCATGAAATTCAGTCTTTCATTTCCTCCTGGGGAATCCCTGTATGATGTTCCACAACTACCTTGTTGGTGAGAGGTTTTGTGTTATGCATATGTGGGAAACTAGGAAGAATGGTTTGGGTACAAGACAATATTTTAATCCTCATACAGCAGTTGGAATTTAATTGTTCTTTCCATCTCCAGATACTCATCTCTCCACTCCCAGGGCTTTGTCTTCTCCTGCCATAACACTGCAACCTTCATGATGCCAGTGCCAGCACTTCCACCCAGCTTTCATACACATACACTGGACTGAGTTTTCTAAAATGCAGCTTGGTCCAGCTCACATCATTCTCCTACTTCAATTACTTTGACGTGGTCCCTGGCACCTTCAGGATAAATCTGAGTTCCGTATAGCAATCAAGGTCTTGCACAGTTTGTACCCTACCTCCTCTCCAAGCTCACATCTGCTGAGTTCTGCCTATTCACTGAATTCCCCAGCCAAAACCTTTCAGTTCACCAGACAGAGAGGTCCCCACTTGCCTTAGGCATCCTACTCCAACATGATCTTCAAAACTTAACCAAGTATGATCATCTCTAGGGAATTTCCCCATCTCTTCCTTCCTCTACTCCCAGCCTTCCTTTGCGCTCATGAAGTACCCCAGGCACGACTTGATCATATACAACTATGATACAGCATTACATGTTGAGCCTCCTTTATCTGAAATGTGTGGAACCAGAAATGTTTCAGACTTTGAATTTTCTGGATGCTGGAATAGTTGCATATACATTAGAAGATATCCTGGGAGAGGGACTCATATTTAAACACAACACTTATTTGTTTCATATACACCTTCTATGCATAGTATAAGGGTAATTTTATGCAATATTTTTACTTCCTACTGTGACCTTTCACACGAGGTCAGGTGTTACAATTCTTAATGTCATATCAATGCCCAAAATTTCAGACTTTGAGCCATTTGGGAGTCCTGATTCTTTTATTAGGATGATTAGAGACATTCAACACATATTTATCTGTCATCTCACACTGCATGTTAGTTCCCTACTGCAAGCCCTTGTCCTGTCAGGCTATTACTCTTCATATCCTAGTGCCTGACACAGAAAACATGACCAGTTTCTATGCTACAGCTGGAGCATCCTAACTTTTCAGGGCAGCATAAAATGCCTTCCAGTTAGGGTGGCAAAAAAATGGAAAGACATGCAGGTGTGCTGTCTCCCACCCTGCTGGCACATTTCTTCAGCACTCAGTTTATTTGCACTTTAACCAGCACTTTCTTTGTATTTCACCCACATGCACACCAAATGGGTAATCCCTGAATTCCAAAATTAGACATTCAAAAACATCTTTAAGAATGCATTCTCCAACATCTATTGGGAGTTTTCTCATGCTTGAGCTGGACTGTTAGTGAAGATGACTTTAGAAAAACAAAAATTCAATAAATCCTTGCCAAAATTTAAAAACAAATGAAGTAAATATAGTTAGCCCCATGATTAATTCAAAGTACATACAATTTTGCAAAAGAAAAATAGCACTTGACTTGTATTATTAATTTCTGACACCTGATCCAGGGATATGTATTCCTCATGATATACACACTACCCATGACAGGAAATGAAGGTAAATGTCAAGATGTAGGAACACTGCAATTTGCTGAAGTACATGCAGAAGAGGTGTTTTCTTAGTATACAAAGTCTATCAAAATGCTAGAGTAGTTCTATGCAGGAAAGCTGTACTGTAGTGATCCAACTCTGTTTGAAGGACACAACTCCTAAAAATGAAACACCCAGTTAAGTCACATCTGATGAACTGCAAAATGCACTTGTGTAAGGCTCTAGAAACTCTATGAGCAACAACTATAGCCACTGTTATAACTTGTATATTGCTAATAAATTTTGAATGTTGCTCTTAATCTCCTGGATACTTTTGTTTTAATCAGATTTCACCAAGAGATAAATCTAACTTACCTTTTCTCAATCATGTATGTTCCTACCTTTTTATATTATTAGGCCTTCTCTAGGTTGAAGAAATAGAAAGTGAGCAAGTAATAAAAGGGAAGGCACATAGAGAAATGTGTTGAAACAATTGTATTCCCTTAGTCTCAAAGTTTAACATTTTCTAAAATATCCCGTGGCCTATGGAAAGATTCAGGGTGGCTAGCTGAAGTGTGGCATTTTCAACTGGGGTTTCTCTTGGACAGGCTCAAGGTATTGAGCATGAATGACACTTTTAGAAGATACTACATGGAATGATGCAAAGGGGTTCTTGGGCTAAAGTCCTTGCTATCAGTAAATAAGATGCCACAGTTTTGGATGGCATGGTTGAAGGGAATAAGGGAAAAAATATTTTGATTATACTGTACTCATTTCCTTTGAATTGAAAAGGGAAGTAAGAAGTCCACTGGCCCATATATTCCAGTCAAACCTAGACTAGCAAAGGCACAGCTCCAATTTTTTAAACATCCAGTTATAGAAGTTGGAGCATTCACAGTTACTAGGTTTGCACAGGAACACAAATCTTTGGTCTGAAACTAAACATATATACTAACTGAATACTTGTAAGGCACAATACTTTTAAGAACAGAAGCTTTATTCACCTCAAGGGCTTAGAGAATAGCAATTCTAGGCTCAAGAAAGTATTTCTCTTTTGAGATGTTCTTCTGAGAGCAGTCAATAAATCAGAACCTGAGGATGAATAAATCCTTAGGCTATACTAGGTTCAGGCCAAGCAATTTATATCCATCATCAATACAATTATCCAGCTCAGTACCATGACTGTTCACTGTAATTCCACTTCTTTGGTGGAAGAAGCCAATTTTAATGTTATGTTGATAAGAGGCACAAGCCCTGTCACCACTGCATGGTCACTGGCTATCAATATGGGCACACACAATAAAAGTGAGCTCCCCAACTTACTGCACTCAATGACGTTCGTTTATGGCTCATGAACAGTAGATCGAGGCCCTCCACGTTTTTCCTCCTCCCCCGTCTTCTCTTCATGGGAGGCTCTCCATCCACAAGGGAGCCGTTGAGCAGGTGCCTGGCGGGCGTGCGTGACAAGCCTGCTTGGAGCAGTTCCATTTGAGTCTTAAAGGCATCAGACACTGGTGTCGAGACAGTAGGCAAGATAAACTTTGAAGTAAGAGATGAAAAATTTGAGGTAGAACTTGTTGCCTCTCTTGAGGCCTTTGATAAATCTACAACTTTTTCTTGTCCATTTTCTGAGACCACCTGAGACTCTCGCAGCTGGGCAACCATCTCCATGAGATTTCGCCTCTTGGCGGCTCTTTCAGCCTCAATTTCAATCTTTCTCCTTCGCCGCCGCCGCTGGCGAGGGATGGAGAGGTTGAGAGCATCTTCCTATTGAAAATTCCAAAAGAACAGAGTCACAGTGAGCCAAACTCCAGCTGCCTCAGGGGCTGGCATTAGAAACAGGAACATAAAGTTTAACAAATTAATCGTTCATGACCAGAGACCAGCAGTCACATACAGCATTTCCAGCTACTTGGGAGGTTGAAGAGGAAGGAACCCTGAGCCCAGGAATTTGAGGTCAATCTGGGTGACATAGGGAGATATCAGCTCAAAGAAACAAGAAACATACACACAAAACCAGGTAGGATTGCTGAAAAACACGTTTTAACCTGAGCTAAGATTTAGCTTTCCTCTAAACTGTTAAAAAACAAAACCCTTCTAGCTTACCTTTGACAGCTGAGGGGAAGCGGTGAGGTCCTCAAGCCCACTAGCACCGGCCTGGCCAATCAGGGAGAGCTCAGTGAAGCTCCTCTTCTGCAGCGGACTGTCCACAGCGGTGGGAGTACACCCGGGGATGAGGCCCTGGAAATCAAACATCTGGCGCCTATTTACTGGCCATTTGCCTTTTAACACTGCTTCACAGATGTTGTCTAATCGGTTTATCATTACTCTATCCTGGAGGGAGAAGAAAAGTCACAGGAAACTGTAACAAAGAGCTGGTAAAAATTACTAGGCAAATATACCTATCATGATGTTAGAGTGTAGTAACACATTTAACAATCATCTGCAGGTAGAAAAGAAAAAGAAAACAAAGCCAAAGACCAAGCAATAAATAAAACCTGCTGAAATCATTCTGTTGTGAAATGGTTTTGCCCTAGATGGCTCTAATACAGAAAACTATGAATTTTTAACCATGAACACTGAACTGCACAAAACAGAAAACATGTTATATAACCACCACCATTAAAATTTCCTTTTTTTTTTTTGAGATTGAGTCTTGCCATGTAATGTAGATTGGCTTTGAACTTGTGGCAATCATTCTGCCTCATCCTCCTGAGAGCTGGGATTACTGGTGTGTACCTCTAAACTTGGTTACAAGCCTGATATTTTAAAAGTAACTCTCAAGAACTGTTGGTGCATGTCAGCGGAGACAATGAAGTCCCCGCATTAAGCATCTTGACACTCCGGCCCTTTAGATCCAAAGGCTAGAGCACAGTGTGTCCCAGGGAGGGGGACATCATTAGCGTCACTATTAATAAAGTTCAGCATTATGAGATGGGCACCAACCTAGGAACACCTAATGAATGTCAATTTGTATTCCCCACTATTATCGCTTCAAATTTCACTGAAGCATGCACATTAAAATTTTCTAATTACGGCTCTTAGACCAAGTTTCCATAGATTAAAAGTGCCTGCTACTACAACTATGAATACTGTAAACCTCTGACTGATGTGGGAAACTCCCTTCCATACTCAGTAAAGAAGATTAACTTAATGGGAAATGAAGTGACAGAGACAGAGAGACAATCTCTTTACAGTACATTCCTCAGTCCAAAACATCACCTTGTTTCTTAAACAGCATTAACACTGAAGACTGGCCTGGAGATGATTCTACTGAAGCTTGTTTTTTGTATTTTAAACCACAGAGCCCTATTATGGTGATTAGGATGACTACTTTCCCACCCTGAAAGACAGACCCAAGTGACACAGATTCATTCTAGAATTATGCTACTTAGCCAAAATGTAATTTCATTTGCCTTTGGTTACAGATAAGTACATTTGGAATGACCTCAAGATGGATTAGAGTATTTGGGTCAACTTTTCACCCCATTTAGTTAACAAAATAGCAGGTTTCCAAGTGTATGAAATTGTGTTAATCTAAAAGCCTTGTTTCATATAGAAAATCCTGAAGTGCAGTTTTATGGGTCTACACATTTTATTTTACAAAAGGATTAATTCATTAAAACAATAACCCACAGATTCCACTTGATAAAGTGACTGACCTCAGTAGCCCCAAGAAGCCAAGAGTATGAACAGTTCTGCTTTCCTATTATCTTATATTTCATGTACCTTTATCTTATTATGAAATGGACTTTCCTGGATCATTCTTTAAAAGCCTCAGAATCTACAGGCTTCATGCATTAAATTATCTTACAATTATATGAAAAATCCAGCTGGGAAAATTTCCTCTACCTGGCTCATTTTTGGTCAACAAAAGAAAAACCCTGCCAACCTTAGGCCAAAATGAGAAGGCAAATGTTCTTTCATGAAGGAGCTGAGCCACCGAAGGATCTCCATCTTCCATGTAGAATCCATCTCGGGTTTCATCCCTAGCAGTGCTCATGGAAGCATTGCTTTCTTCATCAAAATTCTTCCCTCTAGAGACAGTTCCTGCTGAGAAATAAGTTAATGTGCATTATTCACAACCAGAGTGTCACTACAACTGGAGGGTAGAAAGGACAAAATCTAAAACAAGAATACCAATCAGCTGCATTTTATTGAGTACTTACTACACAGCTAGGATGAGCCTTTTGCAGATTTTTATCTTTACTCGGAAGCCAGAAGTTACTAACATATGTGCACAACTCTTCCTCGAGTTTACACTAAAAGATGTCTAATGACTCGAAACCTCATGGCAAAACACATCTAACTGTAACTGAAATTATCCCTTCACAGAAGATAATGGATAACTAATACTCTTTAAAAACAAACAAAATGCATGTGTGGTATAACATGACAGATCATCTCATGGTGAGGTGTCACAAAAACAGGACAGAGCTGAAATGGCCAGGCAATACCTTCAGGCTGAGAAGACTCCTCTGATTTGTCATCATCCTCCAGTTTCTCCTCTTCATCTTCTTCAGAGCCCTTCTCGGAGACTGACTTGGACCCAGGGTCTGCACTGCCTTCCACACCTTTCAGCTCCCTCTTCACAGAACTGGCCTCAGCCTCACATTCTTGCTTGCTATCCTTGCCCCTGCTGCTGGCTTCTTCCTCTTCTTTTCTCTCAGACTTCTCTTTGGCTATGGAGTTCTCTGACTCCTCTGTTTTGCCCTCAGCTTGCTCCGTCACCTTCTCGTCATGACTGTGTACTGGTGCAAGGACTGGAGGAGCCTGCCCAAAGCCTACTGCCAGTGGGTTCAAGGAGGAGACAGGCCCTGCACCTCGGTTCTGAGCGAAGTTCTTATGCGCATCCAAGAAAGACAACTCTGGGTCATTGAGGATGTGGTAGTCTGTCCTGCTGACCCCATGCTTGGCTGCACCCACCAGCAGGTCCCGGTCATGCCTTCCACATTCCCACCACTCAGGCAGGTCCAGGCTGGGCTGGCAGAGCTTTAACCTCTCTCCCAGCTGTGGGTGATGCAGGACTTGTTCACGAATCTTCCGTAGTAGCTCAATGCGGTACAGAGTTCTTGAGGCTCGCTCCTCTGTGATGGGCTCTATCAGTGAGGCGAGGTCAGGTGGCTCTGAGACACAAAAGCATTCACACTTACTTGACAAACCCCAAGCACACCTTATACCAGACTCTTTCTCATGCTGCCTTGCACTGCTGTGTATAACAGAATGCTGCTAGTCAATATACTTACCATCGTCTGGCTTGGCGGGCATTCGACATACCCGCCTACACATAGCCACAAAACAGCTGAAGTATTTTTCCAAACTCTCATCTGACTTCTTGTCTAGCCTGGCAAAAGCTCGGAACTGGTTCCAGTCAAACTGCTGTTTCACAGGATCAAAAATAACTCCAAAGGTGGATACGACACGATAAAAGTCAGCCTCTTCTCTCCTTGTCCACCTATTAGAAAAAGACACTGACTTGCACTGCACTTGAGGAAAATGATGGGCAGTTAATCGTTTCTTTTCCTTTCTCCTCAGATACAACACTCATGACTCTTGGGATGGGGATTCCAAGTGCTCTGTGACAGTGCGCCTGTCTTTGCTGGCCGCTACCACTGGTGCATGACACTGACACTGTGGTCTCTTATGGGCATAGCGGAGCAGAGAGGAGGGAATGTACAAGGAATTGAGCAAAACCTTAAGAAACTCACTTTTGTCGTTTCTCAGATATAATAGCTTCCCTTTCCGCCTCTAGTGCTCTCACTTCCTCCCGAGGCCGCCGTCTGCGCCGGTCCGTCTTCATTAGGGCCTCTTGCCTCATTTGCTGCCTTTTATAGCTGCGCTGATAGGCAGTAATGAGCCGGCGCAGACGTGTAGTCAGGGTTGATGTGTTAGGCCAGTAGAGTTGGCCTAACTCAGCATTACTCTCACTGTGCTTGCCTGGGGAAGTGGGAAAAACACTTTTGAAATGTGCTGCTGCAATCGTGCACTACACAGGATTTCCCAACAAGGAAGATGACTCATTTGCATCCAAATGATGGTGCACCTCAGGGCCCTCGGTTTAGAACATGAACAAAGATGCATGTTAGCACAGAAACTATGAACTATTTCTTTTTAACTCCTTAGGGGTAGGAAAAACATTTGTATCAATGTCAAATAAAGAAACATATTTTACAATATGAACTATAAAGGTCTCACTTATATTATACTGATAGTAATCCTGAGTATCCCAAATAGTGACACAATTATTGCCTAATGATTTTCATTAAGTACAAGGTCAATGTTCTAAATAAGCTGGCAATGTTTCAGATAAGTACTTAGCAAATGCTGTGTTCCCCAGAGATATATTTTAAAGATGCTTACAATTTTTAACTAATTAGTGTGAATATAAATAGATCAATTATCTTAATCTAAAAATCATTCTCTGAAGGAAATCCATTGTAATGAAAACTCAACCATATTTAAAAATTAAAATTATTCACTAAATAGAGGGATCTGTGTAGAAACGACACAGATGCTCTGTCACTCACACACACACACACACACACACACACACGGCATGGCGGCACAAGGCCTCCCACACTAATGCTGGCTGCCCGGCACCTCCCTGCTGCAGCATGCACCGTGAGGTCTTACCTGTGGTATGCATTTCCGCAGGTTCTTCCTTATCTTCTGGAGAATTTGCAAATTCCTGGAAATCAAAGCAAAAGAAAAAGACATTTTAATTTGAGGTCTCATTCACTTAATCTTTTAAAGAAAAGGCCATTATCTATAAAGTTTAACAAGTCTTATATGGGCGTATAACACTTTAATGGTACTGTGAAAGCCAGTGTACCCAAGTTCTTACATCTATTTCATCTTTGAATGGCGTTCTGGTTGGCTTATACTCTGGATCTTCATCTTCTCTATCAAATTCTCCACTGTGAAAAGTAAAAAGAAAAAAATATTTTTTTAAGCCATACATATCTGTGAGTGGGTTGGGTAGGGAACAATACTAATGTATCTGATGCTTCTTTTAATTCTGGGTTTGATATAAAACATGACTACCAGCATTTAAAACATGCAACCCCAGTGGAATGGTGGTAGTGATGCCACTTGGTAAAAGCAACTTTCAGATGATCTATTTAGATAATGTATGTCATTTAAACTGCCATTCTGATGTAAAAATATATTAGTAAGCACCACTGAAGTTCAAGTCAAATGTAATGCAGCACATAGTATAATGTAAGAAATGAACCCTGCCAATGGATGTGATACTGACATAAAGTTTATTAAAATTTTAGAATGTTCTTACCCCTCACCGCCATCTGCTAGCATGTCTGTTCCTCTTTGCTCAGCAGCTATGGCCTTGGCATCAGGCATACCAACTCGTTCCAGGAAGCACAGTGCAGGGTCAGCTCGCATGGAATTGTACTTCTCATAGCCTGTGGTGTGCCCATCAGCCCCACAGAGGACACACAGAAACAGAAAGACAGGCTCGTCACTGTTGAACCACAGCACTGCCACAACCGCCGTGGCAGTTTCTCAAGGAAGCTGTCACTGGGATGAGCTGAGCAGACCTCATTTAGGAAGAGCATTCTAGAGTGTGATCATTCTAGGGAAGACTTTGGGGCCACATTATTCTTCAGGGACAATGTCAAAATTACCACAAATACAAATAGAAAACAGGTTCACAATAATGGCAGTATGCCAGGGAGGATTTCTGACCCTATTCTTCCCAAGATCTAATTTTGCTTGACACTTAAAAGGCTCTGTAATGTTCCTTGATGACCTCTGCAGGGTCCTCCAAGTCTCACCCACCCTTCCTGTGAATGGCTTTAGTTCTACAGGAACTTGCATGACTGGCTGAAAAATCGCCACATACGTAAGGCCAGCAAACCTGTCTGATTAAGTTTAAGATGATGCATGTCAGTAAGATGACACTGTTCTCTCTGTGGTTTTCAAACTGCAATTTGCTTTTTGACTGCCCAAGTTGACTAGATGGAAAATGGCAGATCCCAACAGTGCACTGCGGGAAAATGATTTTGAGGCTGAGCTCACAAAACACGGCTGCAGCACATAGGCAGAGCAGCACAATTCAATTAGGGTATGTACTACAACACACTGCTCCTAACTGCTGCAGAGCCGCAAGCCAAACTGTAATCATGAAAGGTTTTATAAGCCATCATTCTCCCCTTTAGTCAGGCTGGGCTGCTGAGAATACCTTCTCGACCTCCAGAGAATTGGGATTATAATCAGGAATCGCTCACTGTATATATCATGCCAGTTCTGCATCCCCAGCCTTTCAAAGTTAACAAGGCTGCATCCCACTCGGGGGAGCAGCAAGTACTCAGCACTGACATTTGTGAAATATTGCTTGGAACAAAGCCCAGGAGGCACTTGTACAGATTAATAGCCGAGGTTAAGCCCACCGTCCACTCTGACACTGGCTGGCAGAGTTAGCAAGGGAAGCCGTGCTGGAAGCAAAGTTTAGGGAAGCTAGCGTACAACTTGGCTATTATTAAAACAAATATGGTTTTGGTTTTATTTACAGCCAAGAAAGAAATGTTTTCTTCTCAAATACTCAACAAACATTCAAAAACAGCATCTGATATTTACAGTTCATATTAGATTTTTAGTACAGAAAAATGGTAGACGCCAAGAGTCCTTTGGAACTATGCTCATTAATATTATGACTTTGGAAAAGAGTACATAAAGAGAGTTCTAAATAAAGATAAAGCCATACAGTCAAGATGTATTCAAACAGCAATGTCACTTACCATGTTTGAATACTCCAATTAAGAGGGATTTGTCTGCTTCCTTATCCCACCAATCTGTAGGAACTTCAGCATGAAAAGGTTCAGGGATCCACACATCTGTTTCACTGGAAAAACACCCATTTAAGCAATTTTTTTAAAAAAATGCTAGTATTAAAAAGAATTCTGATTTCAACAAGTGAATAGGAAGTACACCCTCTGTGCCTTTGCTCCCATGATAAATACCTACATACAGCGGGCAGGAGCCAACAGAGGCAAAAGCAAGCATGTGCGTCAGCGGCCTTCAATGACCAGAAATGGACCTGGGCACATGCGACTGCACCTTAAGTCACCTCAAAACACAAGTAATATAGTTTGCTTCTTTTTATATATAAACAGCCTATTCCTGATTCTCACCACTTTCCCAACCTCAGAGGATAAACACTGAATTCAAGATGAAAAAAAAGGGTAAGGTACTAAAAGCTTGTGAAGGTCCTACAACATTATCCATGGCGTCTTCCAGAGACTGAAGCTCGCTCATGGGCACAGAGCATGTGCTGGCACCAACCTTGCATCAGCACCCTCCAGAATCCTATCCGCCTGGTCTCCTATCACTTCTTGTCTTAGGTAGTACAGCATGCGGACACGCAGCAGGACCCTGGAGAGGAAGACAGAGGGGGGAAAAGTTCTTAACTTCAGGACTGTTTGCCAACAGTGGCTTTTGGCAGCTGCTGCTGTTCATCCATCATCCTGCCAAGGCTGATTAGCCATGCTGTATGGTAGGCTTGAAGCGTGACAGATGGTGGCACATAATCACCTCTGTGTGGTGCTTTCTGCTGGCTTCCAACAGGCCTGCCTGGCAACCGCTCACACTGCACAGAGAGGGACCGAGCTCAGCCCAGCCCAGGCGCACTTCATTTAGTTCTACCTAGTGCAGCTTGTGAAGTTTAGACACGTACCCTACCACTGCCTCTGAAGTATTGAAGCAAGTTTGTAAACAACTGAGCAGATGGCTTTCAGTAACTGTTCTGCTTCATTATCTCATAAAATTTCCTCAGCTGCTGCCTTAATACCATTTTTGGAAGCACATCAGAAGTTGTAGGAATAAACGAGATATAAAATCTGGTTTTACTACCTTACAATAAACCCTCAATATGGAATGTCAGGTTTTTCAGATTATACAACTTTGCTTCCGAGAAGGAGAGATGGTGAAGGGGGTGGGGCAGAAGGTGGGTTCTTGCTCTTCTCAAAGAACATTAAACCTTTTTATTCCTAGTCTATAATCTAAGCCATAACTTTAGAATTACAAAACTAAATCATAAGATTACCATTGACATTCTTAGCCATGTTTTTCTAAGAACCAGATTTCTAATCCACTTTGGACTTCCTCAATGACCAAAATATAACTCAACAAAATGTACCCAAGATACCCAAAGGTCTATGACGACTTAATCCAGCACAGCCTGACAGACAGCCCCAAGTATACACAGGATGCCTGCAGCCTACATTCTTGATGGCAGGTAAACCATCAAGTGCTTGCTCCCTGGGGGGAGAATCCTTTCACAAACTCGCATACCACTGTGAACCAGCACATCATAGATCCATACACAGGCTCGTTTCATCTCACAGCATCTCTATGATGAAGTGGGGCAAGTTACAATTTCCATTTTACAAAGGCAAAAAATGTTGATAACAAAAGACGAGTGCTATACACAAGGGCACAGCGTCACCCTGAGCACGAACATCCATAGCTAGGTCTTCCACCTCTATCATGTCATACTGTCTCTCAGGATGCAGCAACTAACTGTCCTTTAAAATATCCAAATGACATCCAAGGGCAGCCTCACCTACAGGACTATCCCAGATCAGATGCAGACACTCCGATGTACCCTCCTTATTTCCTGGCGTGACTGTATGGGTTATGGATGAGTGAAGTGAGAGCTTGCAAATGTCTAAATACAATTTAGGGTAAACAGCTATTTTGAGTATGGTGGGTTTTAATTTTGTAAAGTCCTTCCATTTGTTAACTCATAAGGTAGTGGCTATCGTAGTTAAATAACCAAACAAAAGTGACAGCATAGGTTTTAACAGCTGGCACTTTATTTATTTCTTCTGTGGTTACAGAAAAATTTGCAAGCAAGCTGCTGGCTACAGAGCATGCTCAGAAATGGTAGTTCTTTACCTAGAATCATTACTATCCATTGTAAAACCTGACATGGGAATAAGGAACTTACTCATTTCTCTTCTTTCCTGTTCAAAGAAAAGCACTTTCTTCTTCAGAACCTGTTACAGTTTGTGTCTAGTTGTCCCTGCAAAGCCTCATGCAGGAATGAGGTGGCTTCTGGAGTTTGTGATTGATTCTTGAGCAATGCTGGATTATGGGTGTGAGTGCCCTGGGGCAGATACTCTGCATTACAATGCAAGGAGGAGAGACAGGCAAGCTAGCTGCCCCAGCTGCTGCCACTCCTTTTGCTCTGTTCTTTGCTGCCACCAAGAATTGTTGCTCGCTGCCACTCTGCCTTGGAGCCAGCTGTATATGGACTAAAACCGCCATTGACTATGAGCTAAATTAACCTTTCCATCCTTCATTTTGTGTGTCAGGTATTTGTCCCAGTAGCAAGAGAAAAGTAATAGACAGAACCAGTTTTAGTTATGCAGAGACTTTGAAGAACTGAATGTAGCTTTTCTTTTAGAGAAACAAATTCAAACCAATGCCACAGGTAAGCTGAGTGTCCTTCATGGGATGCACTGTGAATGTGGCCATTGGGAAGACCAAAGGCTGTCCAGGACAAGGGTTCTGATACTAGGGAGTTCACCTCTGTGACGCAGGCAGCAGGACCAAGAACAACCCTGTGGACTCCTCTGTGTTCCTTCCGTTGTCCCACCAGTGCGTGTTTCTGGGGCAGCCTCCAGCCTGCTACACAAGACCACACAAGACCCTCAGTCCCTGTCCCCTTACCAACTTTCACCTTATTTTGTTTCTCATGATCTTGAAACTTGTGAAGAGAGGTGGCCAGCTATTTTCAAGGATATCCCTCAAATGGTTTCACTGTCTTCCATGACGACATGCCTCACTTTAGAACCAATATATAAGCATAGCATGCCGGAGAAAGAAAAATGGGTCCATTCATTTAAGATGAGATCAACTGGAAGGAATCAACAGTCCTTTTCTGAGACTAAACACAAGGAATTTCAATTGACTTCTCTTATCCTCAGAAGGGAGGGTATCCAATGGTACCCTCTAATATTGGCTGCAGAATGCACATTTACAGAAACTGGGAACAGAGGACATTATTACCGCACTAACTACTTAACTTCCTTTATTTGAATCCAAAAATTAAAAGACTCTTGATCCAAAGTTGACATAAACCACAAGGACATGGAAATCCGTAAGTGAAGTAGGGTTTCAGGGAGAACTGGTCTGTCCCAGGAGGAACAACATGTCCCTGAGATACAAGATGGCTTGAAGACTTTTGTGAGCTTCAGAAGAGCCCTGAGCAGGAGGCAGCCTTCTGAGGAGAGATGGACAGTAAACAGCGATGGACAAGCAAGAGCACTGCCCACCATTGCTCTGCCCCTAGCTGACCGAGGAGCTTCAAGTAAGTTAAGAGAGCAGCCTACGTTACACAGTGAATTCAAGGCCAGGCTGAACTACATAGGGAGACTCTGTCTCGGATAAGGTCAGGAAGAAATAGCACTACTGCTAGATGTTCAATATTCAGTGCTAAAGTCCCAGCCAAAAAGGAGGCCTAGGAAGCCAACTTGAACAACATGGATCTCCAATATTATACATTTTGAAATATAAAAATAAATAAAATATCACTGCTCATTTGAAATAACTCAAACAGATAATGCATATATAGTGCTTACCATGCTGCCCTCAGCTTTTGTTGCTAATTTTAAGAAAACAAATACAGTTGGGTGTGGTGGTGCACACCTGTAATGCCAGTACTTGAGGCTAAGGCTGAGGCAGAGGACTGCCACAAGTTAGAGGTCACTCTAGGCCACACAGTGAGTCCAAGACCAGTCTGAACAGCAAAATCCCATCTCAAAACACCAAAAATAAAAATAAAAATAAAATAAAATAAAATAAAAGAGGGAAATATTGTCATTTAAACCCTGCCTCTACTAATTGAGATACTGCTGCACAGCTTTGACTGGTGGTAAAATTAAGTCCTGAAAAGGGTGATTGAATAACTAATTCAAGGTCATTCACAGCTAATAGGTGGTCAAGCTATTTAGTAATACTGGCATATGTACTAATAACAGTGACAAAAAATACCGAGAATAAGAGAACAACACATATTGGTGCTAATTTAATATGCATAGTTAATAGAGCTTTAAGCAATTAAATAACTATTGGGCATTTGTAATGCTCAGAGCAGCACTACTTGCAACAAATAAAAGTGGAAACAATGTGTCTGTTAATGAATGAACAAACAAAAGTATACATACAGAAGAATAGTATTCAAGGGCCAAAAGTAATTAGATTCTGATATATACCACAACTCAGATGGACCTTGAAAATGTTATGCTGAGTGAAATAAATAAGATAGAGGAAAATAAGCATTTAGAAGGTTCTACTTTGACAAAACCATGTTTTTTTTTTTTTTTTTGGCAGAACCAGGGGTTGAACTCAGGCACTTGCCAGGGAAGCAATTATTCTACTGAGCCATCTCCCTGGCTTTCAAGAACAATCTTGAAAGGATAAGTTTAACAGCAGATGCCAAGGGCTAAGAGGCAGGGCAAGACAGAGTTCTTATTGAGAGTGATGAGAAAGTTTTGAGTTTAGTGCTGATGAATACATACACAGTATCACAAATACCATCAATACCAGTGAATTTCTCAAATACAAATGACTAAAATGGTACATATCATCTTCTATGTTTTTAACGTCTTCAAATAATAACCTGAAGGTGAGCTCTCTTATGCCTTGGCATCGTGTATCAAGAAAAATGGGGAAGTTACAGGAAAGCCCTATCTACCACTTTCACTCTCCTAAAACTGTACATCTTTTAAGGACTGACATGGGTCCGAACTGCACCCCAGGGACATACTTGTTGCAGTGGTGCTTCAGGTGCTTCTTGTAGCTGTCCTCCTGGAGCAGAGTGTCTGGGTTGCAGCTGGCCAACCAGTCGGCATCCTGCATCAGTGGCTGGGTGCTCTGGGCCTTCACCTTCTTCCCCTTCCTTCCCCTTGGCACTGGGGCTGATAGACCTGGAAGCATCACTGTCATCAGGAGTAGCACGATAGGGCCTTCTACACTCTGTGCTACAGGGCCACAGGCAGATATTCCATGGTATAAGGCAGGAAACACAGGCGTGCAAGGCATCCCCTTATCAGAATGCACTGCAAAGGTACTCAGTGGCTCTCTGTGATTCCCGAGAGTACACAGAGCAGAAAGCAAACCTACCAGAGTGATTGACCAGGGCTCGTGTCTGGCCGTCCGCTGTGGGTGTGATCAGATCCCAGATGAAGCTTTTGATATTCTCATCCCCTTTGTAGTGGTTGAGACAGTACACCAAGATGGTTCTGCAGATGGTTTCTACATCATGCTCTGTGAGCTGACGTTTGTAGCGGCCATGGGAAAGGATGTCCGTCCACCGGCCCCAGCTGCAAGGCAAACAGCCAGCATGCGGATGCTGCCTCTGACAAAAGATGTGGAGCCTTACCTAAATGGTGAAGCTGTCCCAGGCATACACTGGAGCAATTGTGGGTTAGAACTAGCAGTATTTCTTCTCAGGTGACAGGAAAGCCAGCCAGGGCGTAAGAGGTAAGCACATTCCTGAACAGAGTGGGTCACAAGCTCACTGCACCTTGGTGCAAGAGTTAAAACTCCCATTAAAATACCATCTACATGGCCAACATTGGCCCTCAGGAAGATGCACATCATGGCAACCATTTCTAGTAATAAATAGATTCCAGAGAGGACCTTGAAACTGTATTTAGATCTTCTGCTATGGTTTGGAATCTTTGGCTGTGTCCAACAAGTTGAGGAGACTCCAGGCAGGTGTGAGCCCCTTAGAGTCGAGGCTGAGGCACCACAGAGTATGGCTGCACTGAGCTACCCCACGCGGACACCATGAAGCTGGTGGAGGACTTCGAGAAATTTCGAGGTTCCTTTCCAAACAGGGAATGGTATCTTCCAAGTGTAAGAGCACTCACAGGAAAGTTACCTGTTTAGGTAACTCAGGTTTTCCCATGAAAGGGTGCGAGAGAAGATGGGGAGAAGCACATAAACAACACTCTGTTGACTCTGAACATCTGCATGTCTTAATCCCTGGCCATGGTGCTGTGCTATTTCACCTGGGGGCTGTGTGGTGAGACCTTTCAAATATAAGAACGGGAGCGAAAGACAGGTGCTGCCTGGGCCATGCCTTCCTCCATGCGACAGCAGATGGAGCCATCAGGGCAGTGCTCCCCATGCAAAGAGCCCCTCCTTTACCTCAGTGATAACCGATTTGGGATGTGTGCCTGCGAGGGTGTATGTGTGTGTGTGTGAAAGCAGACCCAGCCTTGGCCGCAGAAAGGACAGCTATGCTCTGCTTTTGCCCTGGCTTGATTTCTTTTTACTTTCAGGTCCTCTCTGATTCTCATAAACTTCTTCCAGTTCCTCCAGCTGTAAGGCTACCCTCACCTCCAAGCCTTTGGACTCCCTGCACTCTCTTTTCTCTACACAAGTTCCCAGACTCCCGCTTTCCCCTTACCAATTCATAATGTCTATGTAGTCACAGATGTACATGCCACTTTCTGTCTTCATCTAGCCCTAGAAGTGAGGGGATAGCAGAGAAGCTGTGTTTTATGGTAAGGTCCTGCTTCCATGCCCCACTAGCAGATGCTGCTCAGTCACGGCATCACCATGTACTGCCATCTCTGCCTGCTCACCTGGAGCTCACCTGGAGCCACTATGCTTTGCTCACAGCCTAACTCCTGGTGGCTGACGGAATCTTAGCCCAGTGCACAGTATACAAGTGTTCTTGTGCAGTGAAGACTGAGGGGTTGGGTTGACCAAAAGACGAGTATGTGCTGGGCATCCTCACATCTGGCAATATTACTGCACTGCACCCTAAGATTTCCAACAAAGTTCTCCACGCTCATCATTAGGTGGCACAAGGAAGCACGTGCCAGTAGCAAAGGGCTGAAGTGGGACGGTCTCCACCTCACATGAGGCAAAAAGCGAATTAAATATGAGGCCACCTTTTTAGGAACATGCAGTCTAGCAAGAGAAGTACAACACTTTCATCAAGTTCAAATGATGAAGTTCTAACATGTAGAGCAGTTGAAGAGGACAGACTATTGCTCTGGACAATTTTTTATAACAGAAAAATATTAAAAGATTATTATACTGATAAAAGTTTATGAAAGGTGAAATGGAAATATCTATGATTTTAGATTTTGTTGTGAATTATAAGCTACAAATCTACACCCCTAGCTTCTAGTGACCTCCCTGCATCTAGTAGAATCTGAATACCGTGTGACATTTCAATGAGGTGACCTTCATGCTACAGAAAGTTACTGGAGAGGCACTCATTTAATAGCACTGAGGTGTGTCACAAGACCTAAACATAAATACAGTTTTTCTGTAACAACCAGGAATTCTAACCACTGTGAGGGCAAACTTTGACTTTATGCATGAGTCCCTTACCCATAGACGAGCAGATTCTTCTCTACTCTGAAACACTCACTCCGGGCGTAGCCTTGTGACTTATCCTGGGGCCGTCGTGGCTTTGCACAAGGCTTTTCTTCAGAGTCACTTTCCAAGTCAGAAAACTCCATCAGCTCATCCTCCTTCACAGCGCTGTACAGCCTGGTCTGCTTTCTCACTCTTGGAGTGTCAATAACCAGGTTGTTCTAACAAAAGAGTGGGTACACTTAAAACTACCAAGAATGACCCTGGGGTCAGATCAGAGAGAGGTCTTAGTGGGAATTCTCACTCACCCTCCCATTTAAAGCATCAATATCCAATTCAGCCTTCTTAGCCCACTTTTGCCAGAAATTTGGATCATCCAAGGAAATATCTGTCCTATTTCCAGATGCAACAAAACTGGCCTAGAAGGAAAAACGAAAACAAACAAACAAAAAAGTGCATTACTTTGAGATATGGTCTTCAGAGTCGGAACACACAGCGGCCTTGGTTCTGGTCTCAAATTGGGTGGGTGTGCTCCTCCACCTGTGTCAGATACTCTAGGGGATTGTGGCTGTGCTCCTCCACGTGTGTCAGATGCTCTAGGGGATGGGTGGGCGTGCTCCTCCACCTGTGTCAGACACTCTAGGGGATGGTGGGTGTGCTCCTCCACCTATATCAGATGCTCTAGGGGATGGGTGGGTTTGCTCCTCCACCTGTGTCAGATGCTCTTAGTGGACAGGACTGGATGAAAGACTGGCCTTCAGGCAGAACAGGAAACAGGCACCCGCAGCAGGCACCATGGTAAAGGAGGTACCATGGTAAACGCAGGTGTACACAGGTGCAACTAACACGCAGGGGAGGTCCCCAAAATCATTCAGATAGGGCGCTGCTGGACACATCAAAGAAAAGGCTCTCCTGTAAGATAATGCCAGGAATTATCTTAAATTATTATAAAACAGGAAAGCATGTGGAAATGTTCATGGAAGAGATGACATAGAGTACAGAAGAGGACATGAGCGCACTCAGGAAGGAGTAGCCCAAGGACAGTGTGGGTGAAGCCCAAGTCAACCAGGGCCTTGTGCACACTGTTAGCAGTTGGAACTCAAGGAAGGCATAGCCTACTTGTAAATAGGAGGGTTCTGCATCATGTAACTCAGTAGTGCCCCAAATTTTCTGATCAAGGAGATTATGGGGCCATAGAGCAATGCGATCGATGATGTATAGTGCGGTCGATGATGAATAGTGTGCCTATGGAGAGCCACATGGAGAGAAAACTTTCTCTCAGGCTTCCACAGAGAGCAAACTGGTCAAGCAATGGGCATGACTCACCACAAGGCTGACACTGTCAAGGGATCTACAAAAGTGTGCTACAGGGTTACAGGATAAACCCTGAAGGTACCTGACTGACCATATCTGAAACAAAAGTTACATTTCTTGTTATATAGGTCTTGCTTTAATTTGGTCTTAACCATGCAGCAGGAAAGTATAAAAATGGAGATATACAAAGTAAAGTCATATTAATATAATGAGCTATGAATGGCTCAAGTCAACAACTTCTGTGGATAGCCCACTTCTATTGTGGATTGTTGATCTGTGTTGGATTGTTTTATTAAAAAAAAAAAAAAAAAAAAAAAAATATATATATATATATATATATATATAAGCTATCCATGTTTTGAAAATCTGTTAACATATGTATCTTTGTATGTTACCCTGTTTATGTCATTTTTTCTCTTTGTTTTTGCTTCTATTTTTCACTCTCTAAGTTAAAATACAAATAAATAAATAAATAAAAATAGGAGGGTTCTCAAGATGGACATGGTCATACCAGAGATGCATGCTAGGCCACACCATGCTCAGAGCATGCAGGCTACTGTAGTGATCAGGCTGAAGACAGATTAAAAAAGATATGGTAAAAATGACGATGGGGATTGTCTAAGAAGGTCTGGTTTTGCTTTGATTTACTTTGTTGTTCTGAGACAGGGGTTCACCATGTTGTTTCAGCTGGCCTTGAACTTACTTCATAGCCTGGGTTGGCCTTTGACTCACAGCAATTCTCCTGCCTCAGCTTCTGGAGTGCTGGGATTATAGGTGTGCACCACCATATACATCAAAAAACATTCTTTAAAAGTCAAAACTCACAGATGCAGATAGATGTCAAGCATCAGTGAGGGGGGGGAGGCCAGGAAAGCCTCTGTGTCCACTTATGGCAATGGAATAGGATTATCTAGATGTGTGTGTGTTAAGGAATAGAGAAACAAGGGTGATAAGTTTGGTTTTGCACATAACTCATTTACACTGCCTATAAGAACCTGGGGGAAGAATCTGAAGTGGATGGAATAGGCTTTAGGTCACACAAACCAGGAAGGAACTAGGCCTTTATCTCATACCACACATAAATAGGGTGGAAAACAGATAACTGGCTTAAAGGTACACATGACTACATTAATTTTATAGGCTGTTTCAGAAGTCAGGACTGAGAAGAGGACGGTGACAATGGAGCTGTATTTCTGAGGTGAGGACAGGCTCAAGGTCATAGGTGAAGGGGTCATTGGTGCCATCAACACAAAAAAGAGAACTAAAGACAAATGCTGTTCTTTGTGCCAAGGGCCTCTCCGGGACATCACCTAGGTGACAGGTGAGCCCAGGAGCACTGTGATGCGGTGCCCTCGCATGGGCTCTATCTGGCTACTGCAGAAAGGCCGGCCTCTTCAGGTGGGTGCCCACCTTTGCAAATGTGGAGCCTTTCCCTTCAGACTCAATAGTGATAGTGTGCGTTCGCCGTAGGAGAATCTGGTCAATGTCTTCCTCACAGAACTTGGATCCCTCATCCTCCTCATCCATGAGAGCACCGTAAGCCCCCTTCCGCAGGAGATCCTCTATTTCCTTCTTGGAAAGCTGTTGTACCTGAGTTAGATAAATATTTAAATTACATCAGAATTTTTTTAAAAGCGACAAAAGATGCTTAAAGTACTGAATTAAAAAATCAGATACTGAATAATTTCTTAGTGTGTTAGGTAAATAAAGGAAGGAACCAAATAAATGAACACTCTCATGCGCTACTCTACCCCATTGGTAGCGTTTTCTCTTCCACTCATGGACTGCAACACAGCTTTGTCCAGGCCGAGCTTCAAGCTAGCCTTGTCAAACATCTCCCTCTCGTAGGAGTTCCTTGTGATCAGCCTGTAGATCTTCACAGACTTGCTCTGTCCAATTCTGTGGCATCTAGCCTGAGCCTTCAATTAAGAAAAAAAAAAATTAATGGATGCTGCAGGGGCAAAATCTGTGTTCTCCCCTAAGACTCCTGTGTTGAAATGTGGAAGCCAGAGGGATGAGACTTAGAGATGGGTGTGCAGTGAGGCAAGCAGATCATGAGGGCTGCACTGTCCTGCACAGGCTAAGTGCTCCTGTAAACAAAGGCCAGAGAGTGAGCAGGAGTTCATGACCAGGCGAGGACTCAGCAGGAAGACAGCGGTCCACAGGAGGCAGAATTCCCAGGCCAAGAACCCAACCACTCTGGGACCCTAATCTCCAACTTCCAACCCCTAGAGCCCATAAAAATACATTCTGTGTTATACGTGTCCAAACTGCTCAATTTACACCATTTTATTACTGCAGCAAAAGGTAACCAGGACAACTACCAATGACAAGACTTTTGGATATGTCCAAAAGTCAGAGGTGCTGTTTAGAAGAGGATTAACATACTAAGAAATTGCTTCTCATATGAATAAATTAACTACTTGTTGACCTGCTGTGTCATGAAATACCACTTAGGCAATGACACAACTTAAAATTTTTGGTTTGAATAGGATGCTCTGCCCTAGCATACTGACTTTGTTTTGAAGAAAGCCATTGGGAAGATTTCCTTATGTGTTTACCTGGAGGTCGTTTTGGGGATTCCAGTCTGAATCAAAGATGATGCAGGTATCAGCAGCAGTGAGATTAATGCCTAAACCTCCTGCCCTTGTACACAGGAGGAAAACAAACCTATCAGAATCAGGTTTGGAGAATCTATCAATAGCTGCCTGGCGGAGGTTGCCTCTTACTCGGCCATCGATCCTTTCGTATGGGTACCTAGAAAATACTGGTATCAATAAAGATGTCCGGCAGGTGGCTAGAATAGCTGTCCCTTTAAAAAGCATTATAACATGGAAACACTAACAGAGTGATATGATTTAAAAGAAATACTTTCAAAGCAGTGTTACTCCACACAATTGGCTCAACGCTCAGAAGATTACCTTTTATTTTACTTTCTATTCAGTGCAATAGCTAGTCTCTAAAAATAGCTGACCCTTCTAAATGCTAAGATAACAATTTCATTTTTAGGTACAAACTATTCTCCTCTAGTCCAGTGCAAGCAATGGGGAAAACTGCCCACAATAGTACGCAGTGTCCTCCTGTAGCCATCAGAGAAAATAATTTTACATACAACCAGTTTTCAAAAGGAGATCTGATACATTTTTTCCATTCCTTCCTCTTTATCATAAATGTCATTCCTAGGTGAACCCTTTGGAACAAATACAGGGTGATTTTTTTTCCTTTTCTCTTTATTATTCCAGTACAGGGGCCTCACCGTCTCTGAATGAGGTAGTCCTCCAGGATGTCCAAGCAGCGCACCATCTGGGAAAAGATAAGCACCCTGTGGCCACCAGCCTTTAGTTTTGGCAGCAGCTTGTCAATCAGCACTAGCTTGCCAGCAGCCTGGATCATTGCCTGGAGCTGAAAATCTGGAGACTCTGCATTGTGTGTTTCTTTAAACTCTTCCAAAATTTTCTCTTCAGCACCTGCAGAGATTGGACAGCATAATGTGAATACTGTAAAGGGTTTTTATTACTAAAAACAATGAATCTGCTTTCAAAACCCACCACAAACTGTAGGAAGCAGAACACTATAATATATACATTCATATAATATATAAATCCATCTACTTACTCAAAGTTGGGTCTATGAAAAATTATGCTGATATATAAAAGGGATCGAGGTTGTAAAGCACAACACATTGAAGTATTTAGAGGGAAAAACCACATTTTCCCAACAAACAAATGTTTGCTGTCTTATAAAAACTGAATTTCAACAACAGACTGCTAAGCCAGAAGTGGCAGAAGCAAGCCAAGGGCCAGATACCTACAGAATACTTGGAACCTAAATTGCTAAAGAAATGAAGAACTATTTATAAGCTGAATATAAACAAAACAATAAAATCTGTTCTAACATTAAGAAACAAAGGATCAGAGTCCTAGCAATCAAAGTGAAAGGCCTGTAATTTAAGTCTATAATTGTATATTAATATCACCAAAATGAGGCCAAGAACATAGCTCAGTGTCACAGCGCCTGCCTGGTAAGCGTGAGACCTTGGGTTCCATTCCCAGTACCCTACCACCACCAAGAAAAGAGAAAACAAAAGAAAAAAAGAAAGAAAAACAATAATAGCAATACAAAGGGAAAGTTTATTTTCTGGAAAAACTCTAGGGATTGTTGTGGGAAACCTGAGGACACTGCAATCACTAAATCTCCCTCTACATTCAGTCCCATGTGATAATTTCCTAAACCACAAAAATTTCATCTTGAATTATCCAAACCTGAAAGCTAAAATCAGAAAACTCCTACATGATCACCATGAAACTTCCACCCTTGACTCTCTTTCTCTCTAGTTCCCTGTGGATTTTTGTTTGTTCAAAGACTTGGGCTATTCCAGAGGCCCCTCTCCTCATGCCACACATTCATGACTTAGGAGGTGGAGCTTCTGTCACCTCTCAAGCAGCCTTGCTGGTATTCTGCAGTATGGGCCTGGACCCTTTACCTTGGGGTAACCAGGCCATGGTCCCTGTGCTCAGGTCTCTCTTTCACCCTAGAGTTCTTCAGAAACAACAATCTCATGCATCCAATGGGATTATTTCTCAGCCTTAAAATGAAATGTTAAACTTATTACCACTGGTTTAAACATGTGAACCGGTGATACAGATGATGGGAAGGCATAAGCCTTGAGAGAGTTTCAAAGGCTAGGTCAGAAAGGCCACCACAGATGTTCAAATGCAACTTCCCTAGGAAGCACAACATGTGGCAGAACAGCAATCGATTTCCATTTTAGCAGAGCTTATGGAAAGTACCTTATGATATGTTCACACGCACAAGTACAATTTGTTAACTGTGAATCAACAAGGAACCCACTAACACTTGATGTCACTTATGTCCTTTCCAAGCACTACACAGCCCACAAAGCGCACTACCTTTGTATGCCAGGGGGTTAAGAATTATTTCACCCTCATGCCCTCTTTCACATGAATAAAAACCTCATATTCAGAGTGTTTCTGTAAGTATTAAAAAAAAAAAAAAAGAGAGATGCTGGTGAGATAACTCAGCTGACTAAGCACCTGCTTAGGCAAGCGCAGGGCCTGGGTCTTGATCCTCGGCAACACATGCTGTGCTGGTCTTGACCCTGGGACCAGGTGTGGTGGTGCACACCTGTAATCCCAGTCCTGGGGAGGCTGAATGCAGGAGGATCACTATGAGTCCGAGCTGTGCACTGGGACCCTGCACCAAAAAAAAGGTAGGGAAGAAATGCTATTTAAGAACATCAGCAAGAATGTTCTTGAGGAGGCTGGGGTGATAGTTCAGTGGAGTAAGTATTTGCCCGGCTAGCACAAGGTCCTGAGGTTGATCCTAGTGCCACCAAAAAAAAAAAAAAAAAAAAAAAAAGAATGTTCTTGAATAAAGTTGAATGATGGTTTTCCCAAACATAAAATTTAGAAACTCAGGTTCTAGATTCAGGAAAAAGCCCTCATGACAAAGTAAGTAATTTTAAGTCCACAAATTACATTAGATCTTTTTAAAACTTTACTATTTTGTGTAATATGCTACAGCACTCTTTATAATTCAGAAATAAGACAGACTATATTTAGATATTTAGGTACTTTTTTTGTCTATGTGAAGATTATAATCTAAATAAAATATAATGCTTGGTAAGGACATAAAGTGACTTCAGAAATATAAGCTTAAAACAAGATAATAATCAATGAGGCTGAGTGTGGTGGTGCACATCTATGATCTTAGCACTTGGGAAGCTGAGGCAGGAACTCTGCCATGAGTTTAAGGCGAGCTTGGTCTACGCAGTTCAAGGCTACTCTGAATTACACAGCAAGACCCTGTCTTAAATAATTTTTTAAAAAATGAGATAATCGTTCTGACAAATATGACATGCCTGACTATTTTAGTACAAAAATTCTGAAAACAGAAGCAATCTGTTGACTGTGCCAGCCCTGCCCCTGGGCGCACTGAGGTGACAACTGAGATTGGGCATGGTGGCGTGCACCTATAATCCCAGCTTTTGGGAAGCTGTAAACAGGTAGATCACTACGAGCCCAACCTAGTAGTGAGACCCTGAAGATCCTTCACTAAAAAATACAAAAAAAAAAAAAAAAAAACCCAAAAAACAAAAACAAAAAGACAATTTAGTTGAATTAACAGAAAAATTTAAACTCATTTAAAAATTTTATTCAAATGAGAAAAATAACTCTTCTACTCTTTCAATACCAATAATTTCTCATAAAGAATACTTTCTCTTATGTGAAAAAATTCACTGAACAGGTCAGTTTAGTTCTTCATAATGAATTAAGGTTCTTACAAGTAGTAGCCAGTTTCCATTAATACTTTATTTATAAGTCGTATCAATAAATGTATTTCTTTTATGATTCTCTGAACATTATTTTCATTCTCTATTTTTTAAAGAGAGTACAACCTTCCACCACAGCAACCACTGAAGAACAGTAGCCACAGCCCTCTGCTATCCCATGGCTGTGGCCTCCACAAGGGCCACAAGCTAAGAGCGTGAGCAAATCGAGTCACAGCCGCTGTCATGGACGCCTCACCAAACACACCAAGTGATAGTGGGACATGATCTAGGAGATGTGCGGCTTTGCCCCCCGTGAGCGGTGTGCCATGGAGCTGCTCAAGGTCTCCAAGGACAAGCTTGCCCTCAAGTTCATCAAGAAAAGGGTAGGGACACACATCCCCACCAAGAGGAAGCGTGAGGAGCCGAGCAGAGCAACATGCTGGCTGCCGTGAGGAAGGCAGCTGCCAAGGAGGACTGAGCCCCTCTGGAATAAAGCTTTGCAGAAAGAAAGGAAGGAAGCAAGGAAGCAAGGAAGGAACAAATTTGGATTAAAACAAAATGTTCCAAGTGACACAGAATTTCACTTGACACGATAGAAACTTCATGGTACTTGTCGTAGCACATTGTGCCAGTCTTCCACCCAGCTATTCACACTCCCAGGTCTATGCATGCAAAATTGGAAGCAGAAGAAGAAAAGAAAGAAGTGTCTAAGAAACTAAGAAGAGAAAGAGTACAAACAATGAAAAAGGAGATGAACATTACACAAATCTCTAAGGAACAAGGTGGAGGAGGTGTAAGAAAGAGAACAATTTAGACCTTCTGATATCACAATGAAATTTTCAGAAGGATTTTTTATTTTATTATTATTATTTTTTGACCTGCTCAGGATGCCTTCGGGCAGGTCTGATAAGGCATGAGGATCTGGGGATCAAGCAACAGAATCCTGAGCCTTATTGCTTTGCTTAAGCAGGCACTTACACAACTGAGCTAATGGGCAGGCCCCCACAATCAAATTTTCAAAGTTACCAGTTTTAAAGATTTAGCCTGATGTTGTTGTGAACAGTAATCAAATCCGAAGTGGAAAGAAAGCCTAAATACTTGGTTGGCTTTAAATAAAGTATGGATCTGTCCACGACACACTAGAACTCTGCACGATATCCTATCCCCAAGCTGTTAGAAGTGCTGGTTATTTATTTGCCATTCCAGTATTTATCTTATGTTTTATTCTTAATAATTCTTTACTGTCATGAAAACTTTTTCTTAGTCCAATTGTTTTGAAACATTTAATTTTTAACTAATTAGTATTTTATTTTCTGAATATTGCTTAATCTTAATTTTTGTTTTAAGATTTATACTGTATATTTGACTTATATTCTATCTAAAATACATATTTTCTCCTAGAATTAGAAACCCTAAAAAGTATATTTCCATTATCCATTGACTTTATATTACTTCTTCCCTATCTTTTACACACACACATTATGTAAAAGATGTGTGTATAACGCAGCAGAAGAGTGATACTATTTCATAGAAATATTTAATAACCTTTTAAATGGGTTGATCTAATACATTTTACAAAGTCCGGCATAACTATTATTTTGAGAGCTCTTTATTCTTCATCCAGGAGCACACAGCAACTTCTCTTGTCTTCTGAAATATGCTTTGTTACTTCCAATATGCTATGCCTGCATAGCATATTTCGAGTTTATAAAACTGTAAAGTATTTTACTTTTAGTTTTCAAAGGTATGTTTGCTAAGTAAAATTCAAGGAGGATAGATTTTTTTCTTTCTGTCCTTTAGTCTAGTTTCTTACATACTTGGTCCTTTTTTTTTTTCTTTCTTTCTAATGTGGAATAAGATGCTATTTAATTTTGTTCTTCTATAGCTAATATTTTTATGTATAGGCTTTAACCATTTTTTTCTTTATAATAAGTTTTGGACAATTTCATTTTTGTGTATGTTGGTAGGATATTATTTAAATTTCTTGTGCAAAAGGTTCATTTTTCTTGGAAATGTGGTATTATAAGTTCAACTAAATTCAGAAATTTTAAACCTTTAAATATTTATTGCCTACCTCTTTCTACTTTGAGAATTCTAACTATATGAATATAAGTTTCTTGATTTTGACACAGTGAACTGTTATATGGCTGATCTGTAAATTCTTCCTTTTTATTTTGGACAATTTTTATTGTTATATTCATTTAAGTTTGTAAACAATTTATAAGAAAAGAAAGAAAGAAAGAGAAAGAAAAGAAAGAAAAGAAAGGAAAGAAAGGAAGGAAGGAAGGAAGGAAGGAAGGAAGGAAGGAAGGAAGGAAAGAAAGAAAGAAAGAAAGAAAGAAAGAAAGAAAGAAAGAAAGAAAGAAAGAAAGAAAGAAAGAAAGAAAGAAAGATAGAAAGGAAGGAAGGAAGGAAGGAAGGAAGGAAGAAAAAGAAAGAAGCAAGCAAGCAGGCGGGCGGACAGGCGGGCGGGCAGACAGCAGGCTCTAACGTAGCATGTGCCTCAAAGGCAACGTGAGTGAGGTGCCCTTGCTGCCATGCTGAGGGCCTGTACTTCAACTGATGTCACCGTCAGGGTGCTGACGTCCCGTAAGGGCAGCGACTGTGACGTTATCTAGCTAGGTCACTCACAAATGAGAAGAAATTTTCTGTTCTTGAAGATTACCAGAAAAAAAGCTACCATTTTTTCACTAAAGTTCATTTTATCAAGTAGCCTTATTTTTTTCTTTTTGCCCACTATTTTCTATATTCTTCCCATCTAGAACAATAACAACCAATGACTCTAACCATTACAGAATCTTGCAGATGCTTTCAACATTATTCTTGTCTAAATTCCATTCAAATACATCTTGGGTCAGTATCAGTAATCCCATTTACGTGACCCAGTTACCTGTTCAAGTTTTGGCAAGAAACACAATTACCAATACTCACCACTGAATACCTGTAGTGTGCCAGGTACTGTTCCAAACACTTCAGGGCATTAAATCAGATGGAAAATGTTCCTAATTTTTATATTTAGCATCCTACCATCAGTTCTATATTTCCCCCTCTTGCTATGCTTCTGTTGTCACTTCCAACTTAATGCACACATTTGCTTCTATTTTTCAAGGCTTTAGAAAGGTTGTGCATGAAGCCAAAGTTTGGCCAGGCAACTTTACTCTGCCACAACCAATATAAATTTTCATATAATCATTAAAACGTAAGACTTTCTTTGAACTCAGTAAGCATATTTAGCAGTGGCTCTGTAGCAGAATGCTTTCTCTGGATCATGGATAAGAACGACCAGCCCTGAGACAGCCTTCACGACACGCGACATCTACATGAAGGTATCTGGGCAGCTATATGCTTAATGTGCCCCCCTTATTGTAACTACAATTTCCCTGAAAGAAAGGTAGAAGGACGCCTACTTAACATGCTCTTCTAAATCTGTTACAGAAGCAGAAGAGCTGACCTCAAGGTGTAATCAAGCAGAATAAATGCCAGAGACACTAAGCTTCAGGGGGTCCTAAGAGGCTCCCGGGGAACAAACGATCTGTGTAGGCAGACCCTGGAGAACAATCAGCACAGAAGAGATTTCTCCATTCTGTTTTGGGAGTTAAAAAAAACCCAACAAACTCAGCAATGCTCAATGCACGTAATTAGCATGTACCCAACAGGTGAGTTAGGGACAGGGGGTAGGAGTGGGGTGGATGGGGTAGGGGGTGTATGACTACCTAAATGCCACTTCAGAGACCTCTCCTTTCATCAACTTCCTCCTGGCAGTATTTAGGCCTTTCTACATCTCTTTGTCTCTTTTTTCCTCTTAGAGGCTATTATTATTTATTTTATTTTCACCAGTAATTAAATGGACAAAAGGGGATGTGCACGCCCCTACTCATAGCATTATTCACCCCACGGCCCAACTCACCAATGAGCTACTTCAACATCCACCACAATAGTCTTACAAGCTCTTAAAACACTGTGCTTTGCAAGTCAGCATATTAAACATAATTATCACACATGATACTTTATTGAAAAAAAAAGTTAAAGCTTTAATATTGAAATTAAAAAAAACCCACTGACATCACTCCAAAGCAATGACCTCAGACTTGCCCTGAGCCCACCTTCCATGCATGGGCCATTTTTTGTTCTTGATCTAGTGTAGCTGCTGGATATGCATGTTGTGAAAGGGCAAACGATTACAAGCTCTTTAACTCAACTGTCCTTGAACCTCATGCACCATGAGGAAGATAAAATTATGCTTTGCTCCTTCTTCCCTGGAGAAGAACGTAACTGTGCCGCTGGGCTTTACAGTGTTTCCACATGTCCACCCTAACCCTCATGCATTCACAGGTCAGTCTCTGCTGAACTGGCTGAACCCAGGGTGTGTGTAGTACGAAATCAGTCCACTGATTGGAATTAGCACCGCACTGGGCTGCCTGGATGGAGCTAACACAGGACAGAAGCCCCACCTGGGTGTGGATGGCACCTCCTAGGAAGTGCATAACCTGGATGGGATAAAAGGTAAAAGCAGGCTATTTGCTGCTTCCTGTTTGCCACCCTATGGCATTGTGACTGACTTCATCATCAATGTCTCCTCTGCCCTGCTGCCCTGACCTCCCATAACAGACTATGAGCTAGAATAAATCTTTCCTCCCTTAACTTTGAGTACCATGTGTTTTGTGTAAGCAACAAGAAAAATAGCTAAGATACTGGACAACTACAATTGTGCATAAGTACTCTAAAATTAATGTGCCATCACCTTAATCTGCATTTACTCCTATCTAGACCACAGCTGTAGCCTCTGGGCTGGCCTTTCCTTCTGCTTCTCTGTCTCTCCCTCTGACACATTTTCTTTTCTTTTCTTTTTTTTTTTTTTGCAGAGCTGGGGATTGAACTCAGGCCCTTGCGCTTGCCAGGCAAATGCTTATTCAACTGAGCTATCTTCCCAGCCCCTGACACATTTTCTACAACACTGCCTTATCCATCAGCCTCACTCACATATTTTTGTGTACGGTACTGAGGATTGAACTTAGGACCTTGTGCTTACTAGGCAGGTGCTTTTGCCTTTGAGCTATCTCCCTAACACTCATATTTCTAATCACTGCTCAGCTCAAACAGTAGCCATGGTTCTCCTTTAGCTACAGACTAGAACACCAGTGTGCCTGGCATCAGCAGCTGAGGCCTTAATAACGCAGTCCTGGCATGTGGGAGATGAATGGTCCTGCACATGTGCCTTTAGCTTTGGGCAAGTTTCCTTGCTGGTCTTCCATCTGTCTGCATGCATTGTGACTGACTTCAGCATCAATGTCATTTCTCTGTCTATCCTGCCTACTATACCCTTTATACCCTCAAATTTTTTTTTTTTAATGTGTTCAGTACAGGGTCTTGCTACACAGACTGGACTTGCAGTGATTCTCCTGTTTTCAGCCTCCCAAGCGCTGGGATTACAGGTGTGCACCAGCCCTCCCACCCTCAGTCACCATCTCAGCACACCCTGGGGGTGGGCTGGCATGGCACATCAGGGGTCAAGCCCCAGCCCCTGCACCTGCCTAGGCGGCACTTTAGTCCCCTGAGCTGTCTGGACGGCCCGGGCTGTTTGTTTCTAATGACACCCTTTCACGACTCCTGGAAGTATATAAAGTTTAACCCATATGGATTTAGTGAAGAAACTGGTGGAATACAAATACTCCACAGGGACAGTCTAAGGTCCAAGTTTTAATATCATCTCTCATCCTCAGGTATCTGGGTGCTAAAGGCCTCTAGACAGTGAGGAAGTTGAAGACATTTTCATCTTAGTCTTGAGACAGCTGAGAGCTGCTGACCACACCAGGGTTTTCCCCCTTTCCTATTTTTTGGGGGGTGGGGAGAGATTGGGAATCAAACTCAGGGCAAGTGCTGTGTCACTGAGCTAAATCCCCAGCACTTCCCCTCTCCTTTTAATCATTGATTTATACACCCCCCCACCACTCAAATGGAATCTGTCTTCCACTGCGAGCCCTCTGGATGACTTTTAAGCACAGAGCACAAATGCTTCTTTTCAAGTGAGGGAGGCAAGAGACAGTAAAGGTGAGAACAAGCTTTTTTTTGTGGAACCAGGGATTGAACTCAGGCCCTTGCACTTGTCAGGGAAGTGCTTATTCCACTGAGCCATCTCCCTGACCCCAAGAACATGCTTTTGGGACCCTAGAAGTACTGTGCACTTATTTTCAAAAAACCAGAGGAGGAAGCATCCCAGAGAAGAGGAAGCTGGAGAAAGCCTCACAGGTGGCAGGCAGGACAGTGATACCACGATACTCTAGGTCTAGAGGCAGCGGGTAGAGTTTGGAGCATCTGCTACTCAAGCACTTTCCCCAGTGGGCAGGCTTACCATTGATTAGGTATGGATGATTGCAGCACTTCCGTAACTCCATCATAGTGTTTAAAAGGTTAGGTACATTAGCTTGTCCACCACCTTTGGAAAGAAATGTGAAATTCTTCTCGAGGATGGCCCGGTAATATTTCTTCTGAATGTTTGTCAGCTCAACTTCAATAATAGTCTCTTCTTTGGGGGCCAAGTTCTTTTCTACATCCTCTTTGAGTCGCCTCAGCATCATTGGCTTTAGAATGGCCTGAAGTTTTTGCACCTAAAAAAGGACCTTAGGTAAATAATGGTATCACGATTTGCTTGCATGTGAAAACATAGGAGCATCTCACTTATCAACCATATTCATATTTCAAAGCCTGGTAAGAATATAAAGGAGATAAGCTTTCAGCTTCCATGAAAGTATAGGAGGGCTGGATGACTCTACATCAAATACATCACATTACCTAGCCAGGATTCCTAAACAGCAAGAAGTACACAGCAGAAAAAAACACCCATTTATTCATTTAGCACTTCTGCTTATCTTAAGTCATAAGGATGAGGATGAAGAAGGTACAAACAATGCCTTGGAGTTCTATGCTTTGTAGAAAGAGCTAAAGAATAAGAAGTGATCCAGGAGTCATCTAGTTACCACACCAACCAAGCAGAGACGTCTTTCCCTGGTTCTCCTCAGTTGACAGGCAGCGGGATACAGCATACAAATGCTTTTTATTTTAGAAAAGCAAAACAGACTTGACATTAAACTTAGCTAGGAGATTATAGTATACAATATATTGCAGAGGGGGCACATAAAGATCACTAAGATTTCAGGCCTATCTCTGTGTTTATTTCACATGTGGCTTATGTAGACTAGTTATGTTGCCAAAATCTAAATACACTAGCCTGAAGAATTAAACAACAGAGCCAAGAATACATGGTTCAGAAATAAGAATAGACATCCAAAACTGCAGTAAGCAAATAGCTGCAAAGTCGTCAGGGTTTCCTGACACTAATCCCGGAAGTGCATGCTGCGAATCCACGAAGCTGATTAGAACAGAAGTCTCTGCAAAGTATGCCAACAGGTATGCAATCTTGCCATGAGACTTAATAATAACCTTTTGTGAGGGCAACCAGATAAAAATAAACAAGCAAGAGCCTTCATAATGATGACCTGAAAGCCCAAGCACAAGATGTGTAAAGCTATGTCTACTAGGTTTAAAAAACAACCTGTAATATAATGTACCTCTTAAAAAGTATTAATGCCCTCTCATTGCATGTCCTTTAATGCCTTCCCTCTCATACCATGTCTCATTCCTTATGACTGGGACACAGAGGAGAGGTAGTGAGAGTAGAGGTGATAAGTACCTGCTCTTCTGTTTTCAGATCGCCAAATTCTTGCATAAAGGTGGTTTCTGAAGGGAAGCGACTTGGTTCCAAGAAATGAAGCAAGCTGAAGAGCTCCTCCACAGTGTTCTGTAATGGGGTTCCTGTCAGCAGCACCTTGTGTTCCTATAGTAACACAAGGAAAGTAACTGACCAAAAGCTCACACAGACAATTCAGGGCTGCATTCCCACTTTTCTCCTTCTGCGGGTTAGTGGCAACTCTGCCTCAAGCAAGCATACTAGGCAAGGGGGAGATATAAGAATATGGTTCTTGCTTCAGATACACAGTTACACAGAGGGTCCTCTCCTTAGCCCTGCAAGGTCCTTAAGTGTGTGTATCTTGTTATTTTGTTTCTCCTGGAAGTTACTGATATTTCAGTAAGATGGCTAAGTCCCCTAAACCTCAAAGCTTTTTCACCAACAAAATTAAGGTTTTGCTATGAGCCCCAGACTTGGAGGTCTCTATACTTCTTTCTGTTCTTTAGATCAGCAGTCCTCCCATCTTTTTATCTATTTCTTGCATGACTCACTTTAGAGATAAAAACAGTTGTTCTTAGTTTAACAGGATATCAAGTTATTTTGTTCTGCAAAAATTTCCAGCCAGCAAAGAGGCCAGCTTGGTTTTCTACACCACAATCACTTGCTGACAGACGCAGCTTCTAACTCTGTTCCTTTGCAGTTAGGTGTTTCTTTAATTACTCCGGTATACAAGCTTTATTTCTAGTTTTTCTTTATGCATTTATCACCTTGTCTTTCTATTTCTATACATGTTACATACAGAACTGCTTTAACAATACTAAATTTATTAGGATCGGTCTTAATAGGGAATTTACAGATTTTTAGGATCTCATTATTTTTTATTTTAGCCACTTGGTATACAGCACAACTAAAAAAATTATTTTAGAACATGACTCTACCCAGCTTCAAAAGCAATATTTTAACTTGACCTGGAACCTGACTCAGCTGCCATGTTTAGAATATGTTCAGTGAACACTGACTGATGAGATGTAAGGAAGGACACACTAATTTTCTTAGTATCATGTCCTGCCCATCAAGGAAGCTCTGTGACAATGGATGCAACTGTGCAATACACTTCTCTCTCATTTTCTCCTCTCTGAGTGGAGGTCTCTTGTGCAAGATGATGCACAGACTGCTGCTATGTTCAGATTCAATGAATTCATTGAGTGAGAAGTTTGTGAATCAAGTCAAAATGTTATATATACACTGGTGGGTTACCTGGGCAATGATATACCCAAGTCCTAAATGAGTTTATCCAAGAAATTTTTGAAGCATTATCAGGGATTTTGGAAAGTCATCATAGAGGGTGTATTGACTGTCTCCCATTTTTTCCATACCTTTTATTACTTAAAGTAAATCCTGAACACCTTTAGTGGACCCTCTATAGTTATAACTGGCTTGACATACGAACACCTTTAATTATGACTGGACTTTTAGCTTTAACTTAGGGTGAAGAATTGAGTTATAACCCAAATGCTGGCCACTTGTGCTTCCAGATGGTCTCAGATACAGATTTAATCCTTAAAAAGTTCTAGAAGGCACATAACAACATCCCTTCCTGTATGAGGGTAATTGAGAAGTCCTGGGTCAATGGATCTCTAAGAACACTGAGATCTGCTGCACACAGGAGAGAAACTCTGAAGGCTGCATGGAGGATCCCAAGCCTTCCACTGACAACGTGGCTTACGCCAGCCCTCAAGAACAAATGGAGTTTTCAAGTCCAGGGCCCAACTGGAACCAAAGCTTTACAAGTTAAAAGTCTTTTGAACGTATAACTAATGTTTAAAATGGAGGGGCTAGGATATACCTCAGCAGCACAGAGCCTGCCAGGCTGGTGCAAGGTTGTGAGCTTAATTCCTGGTAAAAGGAAACAACCTCCTTTTCAATGCTGCTTCCTTTCAATGACTGGAGAACAGTTAGTTATACCAAGTGATTATAAATGCAACCCATTTGTACAACTGTATATGAGCAGGAAAATAAACAGCAAAGGAGATAGCTCAGGGGCACAAACCTCCACCTGGCAAGCATTAAGGGTCCTGAGTTTGATCCCTGGTACCAGGAAAAAACTTCACAATAGACAACAACAACAAAACATCTTGAAAGTGAGTAACAATTTTAGAATTTGTATTTAATAGACACAAAACCACAACCATCTTGTAAGAGACTTGGAACTGAGCATACAGCTTTCAAAGCTCAACCAGGCTGGCAGATACGCTTCTGCCCTACTGTTCTTCCGAGCTCTACGAGTGGTGTGCATGTAATTTCTTTTCAGCAGGCTCCTTAATTTGTGTGGGGACTCCTGACAAGGAAAGAAGATGAGATGGCAAAAATCAATGATGAACTACTATAACCTTCCCAGCTTCCTCTCCTTGGTGATGAGGAACAAGGTGACAGCCCTTCAGAGAGGAAGTTCCCAGAGCCAAGTGGAAGATAAGAGACAGCAGTGGCCTGTTGTCTCTACAAACATGTCCTTTGTCTTGGAAGAAGGGAAGACACCTAGTGGTCCTCGGCCTTCAAGCCTGGAGCTAATCCCCATGAAATGCATCGTATCTGAGTTTAGTCTGGGACATGTAACAGCAGCTCCCCAAGATCTTCATCACAGTTGGGTATGGTTACTACTTGCTATTTTGACTATAACTTATTCTAAGAAAGACTGTGTGAAAACTGGTATGTAAGTTCTAATAAGGTTTAAGCAAAAACATAAATATCAGGCAATAATCTATTTAGAACTAGACTAATATAATTATGTATGACTCTGAACAATGATATCTTCCATCTTAAAATAAAAATTCTTCTGAGATAAAGATTCTTGATCATCACAAAGAAGTATTTTGCTGCTTTGCTAATTGCAGCTTCCCAGCCAGTTAACCAAGGAAGAGTTGCAGGCACTGAGTGCTGGCAGGGCTTGCACAGCCAGGAATCATAGGACTATCTCTCATGGCAGTAAGCAGCCTTCTCAGTCTACCTCTGCAATATGGCATATAAATATTATCTTTTTCTATATGGGCCAGTGTACAAAAATTTCAAGGAATAGCACTATAGTAGATTACTGAAAAATTATTAGAGTAGCAAGTTCTAATACAGTTTTAATTTTTTGATTGCTACATTATGTGTTCACAGTACATAATGTTACATTCCTGTGTGGAGTTGGTACATGTACATAATATATCTTAATTCCTTTTTTAAATCCTCTCTCACCTCTTGATCCTCTTTCAATAAAAAAATAAACAACCAATATTCCTATCTCCTTTTATCTTTTACTTTGCTTTTTATTTTAATTTAGTTTTCTCATGAGAGAAACCATGTGCCACTTAAGCTTGTGTGTCTAATTTATTTTATTCAATGTTATGGTCTCAAGGTGCATCCATTTTCATCCAAATAACTCAAGCTTACTTACTTTCTTTATGGCCAATATTCCACTGAGTATACAAACCACCTTTTCTTTATGCCTCTGCTAAAGGACAGACAGGCTGCTTCCAAGATTTAGCTATTATGAACTGTGCTGCCATAAACATGGATAAAATGCATCACTGTAATATGATGCTTTTAATTCTTTCAGGAAGATACCAAGAAGAGGAATATTTCTAGTTTTAGTTTTCTGAAGAATTATTGAGGTGTTACTATTAGCAAGAAAAAATTCCCCAAAGTATCCCAAAGACAATGTGTTTGGCTGATGTTGACAGAGTTAAACTATTTGCTATTAACTAAGAACGGGATTTTAATAGTAAGAATCCACCACCTGGTACTACATGAACTAGAACTTGTGTTCTTTTACACAACTCAGTCAGATGGCTGTTTAAACCTTTAAAACATAGTTATAGAGGGCCAGTGAGACAGCTCAGTGGTCTAACATGCCTGCTTAGGCAAGTTTAGGCAAAGTGCAGGGACCACGGTTAGATCCCTGACACCATTCCCTGCACCAGCCCCACACCCAGGGTGAGCTGAGCCGCCCCCCGCCAAAAAAAGTTATATAAATGTCTTAGTGGATCATCACGAAGTAACCCACCCTATACAGCAGACACAGTTAGCCATATCTTGAACATTAGTATTCATCTGCAAATGCAGACTTACTTCATGCAATGTAAAGTAACATTTAGAAAGACCGAAGACAGCCATAGAGATTCTTCTTCCACACACCTATCCATATCCTTACGACTTACTTGAGGACCTGACCATCAAGTATTAGTAAACTGTTTTGCAAGACTTAGGACAACATGAACAATAATTTTCTAGAGAGAGAAAAGGGAAACCCTATAGGATAATTCAGTCAGTTCTTCCTTAAGCAAAACTAGATTTTGTTTGTTTTTAATTAAAAGAATAGCTGGCTAATCGAATCTTCTGAAGAATAAAGGGAGATGCTTTAAAGAAAGCTGAAATAAAAACTTTTAGCTGTCTTTTCAGTAGTACCAGTCTTCAGGAAAAAGTGGACAGCCATGAAGATACAAAATATTCCTTCCCATCTCTAACTCTAATCACTAAGAGATCACTTCACCTACAGAGGTCATTATTAAATGGGTTTTTCAGTCATTGTCTTTAAAACTTACCACATCACTAAAGACATCCTAAATGAAGATAACATTGCTTTCAAACTGTATATTAAAGATGAAAAGCAAATGATCATAACCAACCTGTAAGGTATGGACTGAAAAGAAACCTAAGGATGACAAGTGCTGTAATAATTCCTTTAGGGCAACAATATACACGTAACAGTTTGGCAAAATCAAATTCTCCTCTACATTAAACTGTCCCATAATATTACTGTTAGGATAAAAAAAAAAAATGGGACATCCATCAAAAAGACCTATCATGGGAAGCTAGAAAAGCACAGGATAGATGTGGTATAAAATTCTAAATAAAATCTGAGGCCCACATTGTAATACCTTCCAATTTGGAGCATCTATCCAAACTGAACCAATCCCAGAGATCCTACCCAACTAGTGAGAGCTTACGTCTATAAGCTTAAATGGTTGTTCCAGGAGAGCAAAACCTACACCCAACAGAATGTAACTGGACCATAGTCACATTTTATTGTGATAAAACTGTGTAAAAACAGCAGTATACAATGCAAGCATTGAGAGGAAACAGCAACTAAAAGTTCCAAAGAACAAATTCAATATTGTACAGGCTTTGCAGACACCTTTCACAGGCGCTTCAATTTCATCTCAAATTCAAAGCCGTGGATTAAAGGTCAGCGACAACTCTAGCCAGGCTCAGTGCACGCGGGCCACGCTACTGACCAGGTCCATCATCTTGAGTCCCTCCAATAGCTTGCAGTTCCGGTTCTTCAGCCTGTGAGCTTCATCAATGACCACGCAGCGCCATGGAACACTGCGCAGCTCAGGACAGTCTGTCAAAATCATCTCAAATGTAGTGATGATGGCATGAAACTTATAAGACCCTTTGATCACTCGACCCTGTAACAACAACCCAGAATTATTATCATGGATTAATAACATCAACAACTTAGAGGATAAATAAGTAGCATAGTATCATATTTATTCACATATATTCATAATAAGCGAATATATCCCTGTGAGGACCTATTTATTTTAGGTAACATTCTGTTTTCAAATTATTTTTGAGGCTTTGTTATGGTAGAGTTTTTTTTTTTTAAATGAGCAAATTAAAAAAAAATGAGCAAATTGCTACTGAAACTTCCAATCTAATTTCTTTATAAACAATGTGCAGTAAAGTATACTTAATTGCACCCAGTTTAGTCAAACCCCACAGAAGCTAAAAGGCAACGAGCAAATGAGCAAAATGCAACCTAACTTTGTAAACTTTGACAAATTTATTTGACTTTTTAAAAATTTTAGGGGCCAGGGAGATGGCTCAGTGGAATAAGTGCTTCCTTGGCAAGCACAAGGGCCCAAGTTCAATCCCTGGTTCCGCCAAAAAACAAAACCAAAACTCTGTATAGTTTTGGGCCCAGGATATAGCTCGGTAGAATAAGCAGTTGCCTGGCAAGTACAAACTCCTGAGTTCAATCCCCAGTACCACACACACACACACACACACACACACACACACACACACACACAAAAAGAGATAAAAACTTTATAACATGTTTATTCCTTTTAAGCATCTTGCAAATGCTAAAGCATCTGAAATAAAAATATATTCACTGAGGATAGAATCTGTAATTGCAAAAATCTAAACAAATGCAGATAATAAATTTCAATATTTTTTAAAATTATTTAATTGCATGTCAGATTTTTATATTCAAAGAAAACGAACATATATGCCAACTGTCTTATTTCCAGTGTGGACAGTCATTTACTGCCTACAGTTTAAAGCTATTTTAGCACACTTAGCCACCTTCGTCATGCCACTTACAGTAATGCTTCACTGTAAAAATAAAATCATTGCAAACAGGCAACTAAAATAAGAAAAAAACCTAATAGAAATTGCTAGTAATAGTCAAAGTATAAATCCCTCCCCCCCTTGGGTGCATTTGAATTTTTATAAAACCCATTATTTTTAAATTCTAGTAACAGCATATTCATTCTATTCAAATTCAATACCATCTTGTGTGTGGTTTTTGCCTTAGTATATAAAACAATAATACAGTAAACAAATTTCACTAATTATTCAAGGTAAAAAAGTTTCATTCTTTCTAATCAAATAATCAGAATGATGAAACATACAAAAACGAAAAGCAGTGTTCACACATGTAGAAAGATAATACAAACATAAATTGGGTAAACAATTATAAGAAATCTCACCACATACCAACATGAAGACCTTTCCCAGACCACTGACCCCTTGCGTTTCCAACAACCTCATAGCCCAAGGTGCATGAGCGGTGGGCTCTCACCTGGGGATCTTTAAAGTACATTTCATACAGCTGGATGGTCCGCCGGCTTGCCTGGCTCCCGTGATACACAACCACGTTCAGTTCTGTCCATGTCCGGAATTCCCTTTCCCAGTTGGGGATTGTGGACAGTGGGGCAATCACTAAAAAAGGGCCATGGATTCCTTTCAAATATATCTCATAGAGAAATGTAATGGACTGGATAGTTTTTCCCAAACCCATTTCATCTGCTAAAATGCAGTTTCGCCTTGGAGAGAAAAATAAATGGGAAAATTCAGTGAGTGTAGACGAGGTAACACTGTCTTTTCACAGAATGTTTACTGTAGTAACAGATGTGTATATGCACCGGCCTTCAGACGTTTCCAAAGATTCAACAAAATACATTTTAAGTAAAATTCTCTAATAAGAATTACTTCTATATATTTCCAATCTCTGCCTTACTATTTGTCAAATAAATGTTAAACATATTTCCAATGCCTGATCTTTAAAAACATTTTATTAAACACTATTTTAAAATTTTATTACTACTTCCAATAACTACAAAAAAAGGAGTGACACTTTGTTTTTAAAAGTAAAGAAAATCATGTCTTACATACATGTTGTACCAATTGAAAAGCAGCCAGTTCACGCCTTCCAACTGGTACTCCCTGAGTTTGTTGTTGTTTTTATACTCCCTGGAATGCTCCGATTTCTTCCAGTCATCAGCAGGAGGTCGCTCCTGTTTCAAATACAGGGAATCTCATTAGTAGCTTCTCAAAAGACCCACACCACTATGCTATTTGCAGATCAAATCTTCTACCATGAGTCAGCTCTTACCACACGCTCCGTTTCCGGCTCCCTGGACATGAGTTTCTCGAACTCTTCAATCTTTGCTTGGTCTATGTCCTGCCTCAGCTCCCATGTGCTGTCTTCATAAGGAAGCGAGCACCACTTCACCAGGTAGTGGGTCACAGGCTGGCCAGGTTTAACAGAACCAGAAGTTAATCATAATTATGTCACCAGGTATTCTATACTAAGGGGGAAAGTGCTCTGCTTCATTTATCAACAGATGCTACCTCAGGTTAAAGCTGATTTTAAACACATGACCAATAAGTAGTCGTCTTCATTCTATAATAGAAATAGTACAATGGGTATTATCAGAACAAATTAACCTTTTCCTAAATCACTGGTAATGTTCAGAAGCCAGAAAGTATATAGGAACAGCTAGCAAACAGCAAGAAACTAAATTTGAGGCTCATTTTATCTGTGCAAATCATTAATCATGTATATCATATACATTTATATGGCACATCCCCTCAGAGTATGTACATGCTTATATCATTAACTAGTTTCTCATAAAATAAAAAAGGGAACAATTTATTAGGTTTGTCTGTATGTTGATTTATTGGAAGCAGAGTTTCATCATTACTTCTGGCTGATCTTTCACTTTGTAGGCCAGGTTAGCCTCAACTCACAGCAATCTTTCTGCTTTAACCTTCCCAGTGCTGAAACTACATGGTAAAACTTATTATGACATCTGTCTTTTCCTTACATGAAAGGACTACTGTCTGCATCCAATCACAATGAATAGTGTATCTGAGTTCTAGAAGATTGGAGGGCAAAATATTTTGATAAGGCAGATGAGCAAGATTCTACTTATTCTTTCCCCCAGAAAACCTTTGCATGTGTTGGTCCTCATTTTAAGACTATGCTATACTGATCCTTCTTGTGATGTCAAAAATATTTGGTATGCAGTGTAAATACATAATGAAATGTTGTTTTAAGTAGAACTAAGCAAAACCAAAAAAAAGTAAAGATAATGTGCAATGTTACAGATACAGTCTCACACTGAAACACAGGGAATTTCACTATTCAGAGTTTAGAGTAACACAGGCATTCTTTGCAGACTACCCCTAGATGGGCAAGATCCAAACGCATATACATCTCAGTTTGCATGGTGCAGCCAGGAATGACAGAACTCGTGGTAGGTGGGTACAGTGCTATTGACCCACATGGTCAGAAGACACTAGACTTGTTTGTATTCTTAACTTCCCTATCAACTGCCACTTCAGTCTTGTAGGGCTTACAAAGCCACATAAGAATACCAAGTTTGGAATCACAAATAAAAAAAGTATTTTCCATTTTCCTCTGTGCAGGCCACCGAAGGAAGTTCTTGAACTTCACTTAGGATGTGCAATGCCTAGTGCCATTAAACTCTCTTCTTAAAAGAATCCGTAAAAGCACTTCATGTATGACAGACAACCAAAATGCACTGAGGGCTTTATCAGTCACATTCTACAACTGTAAAAACAATGCCAATTTACTTAAGACTGTAAATTGGATTTTTAAAAAAGCTCTCAAATCACACAAAAACATATTTAGCAGAATTATTAAACCACAAAACTAATATTAAATAATTAAATTCCACTTAAACTTAGACCATGTATGTCATGATCCAAGGCTCTAATCAAAATCAGGTCTAGGTTCCTCTTATCTTCTCTATAACTGCTTGAACTGACATTTCATACTATAAATGCTCTCCTATTACCTCTCCCCGGTCATCCGTACTACGTGCAAAGTCCATTATCCGGTCAATCTCCACATAATCTGGATTAAAAAGCTCATCCTCAATCTGCACCAAAGGAAGAAGAGTTATGATGTTTATTTCCTGAAAGGAAAAGCTGTTTTACTTTTCAGCAGTCAATAATATTTTGGGTCACAATATGAAATTTATTTTAGTAAATTATGTTAATTGAAATGCTAGAATTTAGCAAAATCACTCCCCATGAGAGAATCAGACTTCTTAAGACTTTGTTAACTGGGTCTTTTAATTACTGTGTGAAACCTTTTACTATGAAAGAATTTTTGAGAATATTTTAAATGAAGTGTGAAATTACAATTCACTAATGAGCAATCCGAAAGGCTTATGGCATACAACGAAGTTTTAGCATTCTTGAAACTACAGTTTGCAATAGAGAATCAAAGCCATGCACATAAGTGCTCCTAGAGTCATAACTTAGAGTAGCCTCATGTCATGCAGCATCATTTACAGAATGTTATTCAAGAGCTGAAAGCACTGAACTAAACAAACTTCTCATTTTAGTGTGAACTGTCTACGCTGTTTGGTGGCCTTGCCAGTGATCTCAGTTCCTCACTACAGTAGCAAGTCTTGTCCCTAATCTTAAATGTTGGAAGATTTGTACTAAACACAGAGCAGTTGAATATAAATAAACAGAGCTTAAATAATTGAGTCATTTACCCAATACTTTAACAATCTTTACAAAAGTGAATTAATACTTCTTGTTTGCAGAGTTATCTTACAGAAAATAGAACACGGCTCAGAGGAAGTTACAGACCAAATGTGTGAAAGAAGCCAGGGTCAGATAAATTTTCAGGTCTGAATCAGAAAACAAGACACATCGTTATTTGGTGCTATAGATTAACTGCTAATTTTCTTTTTTTTTTTTTTCAAAAAAGGGGTATTAGAAGTCATTCAGGCACCACTCTTATCTCCTGAATTGCAGGTTGAAAAGACAAGCTGTCAGTCACCGTCTGTTGAGGAGAATAAACATTCTCTGCACTACAGTGCCGTTTAAAATGCCAGGTTTGAGTGGTGCAAATTGTAAATTACAAAGTAGCAGAAATACAAAACTGCTTCAAACTTTTGTAGATGTGAACAGTAAGGGACAAATACACTTGAATGTTCAGTTAACTTAAATGTTAATATACTAATGCACTGGCTTTGTCAAAAGTTTCTAGAGTTAGGGGAATAGTGTGTTACACATTATTCATACTCAACATAAACCTTAAAATTTTACAAACTAGGTGTTGATGACGAAAGTTTTAAGACAAGTTGTTCTTAAAGCTAAGCTTTCATATTCAGTGATGTATTTAACTTTTCCTTCATTTCTATCCATTAAGTGAATAATCTATTTCATTATGTATGTGGTAAAATTTCTAGCCTAAGTGATCTATTTGAACAGAAATTTCAAATGTGGAGACGCAGAAAGCTTAAGGTTAAAAAAAAGAAAAAAGTTAAAGCCACTGTATTTGAAAATTCGGCAGAGGTAGAGTGATGTAACACTAGGCGTCTCCAGGGAAGATGAACAGGGGCGTGCACGTGTGTTTAAAACAGAGAGCTGGGAGAGATCTCACTGTCCACTGTGCACTCCTACCCAGGACAGAATTCAAGATCAAGCTCTGTTTGCAAATTTACCAGAAAATAATGTTTTCCAACCTTGGTATGGGCAACTTATATAAATGACAAGATAGGCTGTATAGGCAGGATAAGGCACAATTCCCTAAAGAGCATGTGACTATAGGAAACAGAGTCCAAATAAACTTAATAAACAAGGCCCAATTTTAAAAGTGGTGGTGGGGATACGCCACTGTGCTTTTCCTTTTTCTTCCAAGAGACCCCAGAAAAGGCCAGCAGAATATACGGTGTCTCTTTCTAAAGGAAACTAATAATTTAACTTGTTCTATGGCACAGCCATTCAACTTCAGTTGCATTAAGAAGGCCATGAATCACAGAATCTTACAGTATTTTCCTCAAAACTCTTTTGAAGAAAAAACATTTTCGTATTCTCCAAGATATAAGATGAGCCATGTTTAAGTAATTGTTCTATTTCATGCAAACTACTACAATGCCAAAAAGCCTGTGTCCCCTGGGTAGCAAAGGCAGTGACACATACGTGGGAGCAGGGAAAGAGTGCTCAGCAACTGGCCACAAAAGCTCCACGCAGTGCAGACTTTACTACAGCCTGCCTGCTGGGACTGTGGTTCCAACACAGTAGAACATGGTCACGGGAGCTTGGAAAGATTTTATGCCATTAAAACACTACATGCTCTTTTGCCCAGTCCTCCTTAACTTGACACACGGGATGGCAGCAGGAAGCAGGCTGCTAAACAGGTTGTTTTGTATCAGTTTTCATGCTTTTTTACAGGTTGCATTTAATTCTGTTAAGAGAAGAACTAAGAAATCAGCAAGTCGCTGACTTATCTTTCAATATTACAGTTTCCCTTTCATATACTTAAGTCTGCCACTGAAACCAAATGGGTGATCAAAAGTCCAAAGATGAAACTCCAGTAAGCTTGTGAAAGAAAGCATTTAAAAATAATGATGATGATGATGTAACTGATTGCATTGGTGGGGGTAACCTGTTACTTCTAATAAATGGAGATTCTCTTCACTGCTCTCAGTGCTGCTGTCTTTCAGTAAGTAGGATGAAGGGGCACAGGCAGTGACACCGAGTCAGCCTGTATCCTATGGCACAGCATTTGTCTTGAGAGGCAATATCTTAAAGAAATGTGCCACATACTTCCCCACAAGTTAAACCTGTGTATCTAGAACATGTACTTCACTGTCACTGTACTTTTCAACCTGTCAAATTTCAAGGGAACTCTGCCTACTTACTTTTTCATCATTTACTAACTGCACTCTCATCACAAGATTCTGATCATACCATTACCACCATTTCCACATAATATCACAATGCCTGCTATCTTTCAGACCAAGCAATAGGAAGATTGAGAAATTTCCTGTTTACAAAATTTTTAGCAACAACCAGTTAGCAATATGCAAGTAATAATGCCAAATTAGGCAAACTAGTTTTTCTTAATGATGTACTACAGTAAAATTCACAATTTAGAGTATTTCAATAAAGTAAATACTTCAGAAAATTAGGCAGGTATTCCATACCTCTGAAAGGAATTTGTTCTGGCCCTGTTTTGCCTTAAATCGTTTAATCTTTTGCTGAATTCGTTTATCTTTTTCCAAATCTTCTACAGATGCCCACTGACAATGAAGGTAAGAGCTGAAAGAATAAAATAGAACACTCCATGTAAAAATTATCTTAAAAATAAACACAAATCATGAACAAAATAACTTCTTAATTACTTATAGAGCTACAGAGTAAGATTCAATAGAGCCACTAATATTTGACAGTAGGAGAAAATAAACAATGTGCAGCCTTTGCCTTCTGCCCCAAGTCCCCCAGATTTCTTATCCAGTACACACTGAGGGATGGACAACAGCTAATATATCATGCTGCAGTATAAAATGGTTACGACTGTGGGGTGGCTTTAATTATGTCAATTTTGAGACTTTTACCATTGAGAAATAAATATTTTGAATCCAATTAAAAGTTCAAATTTACTACAGCAGTTTTTAAATTTCTTTGGAAGTAAGCGATGCAGGATGCCCTGGATTCACACAGGCCTATCACTCGGCCCCCAGGGGTTCTCTCCTCGTCTGGAACATCTGGAGAACACCACCCTCAGTCCCCGGGCGTTACTGCATACCATGCCGCCCCACGGCCAGTGTGAACTTGCACTTCACACCACTCTCGCACTGAGCAAGTCCCCTTGCTTTGAGCACAATTTTGCCTCCCCCTCCTGGCCTCCAACTCTCCCACCCTCTATTTTCCCTCCCTGAGAGTAGCTGGCACGCAGTTCATGTTTGATGGGATTGCACGTCTGTCTGTCTGGCATTTCAATATTCTTCTGTCCCATCATTCTTTCCTGTCCACCCCCAACCCCACCGTCGATTTCCTGTTCTGGTGATGACATCACAAAGAACCGTGATGCTTGAATATATTCCTGTCAGGATCAAGATCCTACTGCTTAGAAGTGATGCAGCCATTATGGAGTCTTTTAAAAAGTTAAAATATGAAAAATTCTTATGATACTAATAATGGATATCTATGCAATGTCTAATATGCACTGTCTAACACAGGACTAATTTATTCCTTCTATAATTGAATAAAGGAGAAAATACTTTAAATGTGGCACATATATAAAACATATACATATATTATATATTATTAATTGAGATGAATCTCTACACAGAGAAAAATAGGTTAGAGGAACGTAGCAGTGATTATTTGAGTAGTAAAATTACAAGTATTTTATTTTCTACTTTTGAGTTTTATTATCTATATTTCTAGTCACCCAGCAATACCGTGATAACCAGATAGAAACATCATAAAAACAATGTATTCTAGTCTCCTAGCTTTTTGCCAGAAAAAAAGGCACATGTGCAGTTAGCAGTCTCACCACAGGGATGGCTAGCACATACAAAGCATCAGCAGGGAGGTATCCCTGAGCTGGACATGAGGAATTACAAAAGTGGTGCCAGCCCTGACCTGCAGTCTGTAAACTGTGCTGAAATTTCCAGTCACTGACTCCACAATTCTAAACCTGATAACCTACTCAGGTTAATCAGGAAGAAGAAAAACCAGGTTAAAGGTTGGCTCAGTCATTAATTAATCAATTAATTTTGTATTTAGGGAAGGGTGTACAGGGTGTTCAGGCTCTCACTATTACATTGGACTTGTAGGATCCACCTCTTTACAGCCTCCCAAGAGCTGGGATTATAGGCGTGCGTCACCAGGCCCAGTCCCAGTTGGGGTCTCAGTGAGCCCTGGGGGTGCTTGCAAGCACTTTAATCTGCTGAGCTATTTGGCCGGCCCCAGCATGTGGCCGGCCCTGAAGTAAATAATTTTTAAAAACGGAAAATTTTACTGGTGGACTAGCTAACACTAAAACAATAAGGAGAATGTTATGAATGAAGGACTAAACTGTATGAAAAATATTATATAACTAATAAAAAAACCATTCAACTCAGACCCTACACATAATATAGTTCATGGTCACCTTGGCAAATGAAATTTCATTTCAAAACATAATTTCTCTTGATACAAAGAGTATAGCATTTACACCTAATGATGATAAAGAGTGTATGAACACAACAACAACAAAGACTTTTAAGTCCTAAATAAAATATTAACAAACATGTTTCTATACTACACTAAATACATCAGGTTAGCGATATAATTGGTGGAAAACTTGCGTGGCAAGCACAAAGCCCTGGGTTCAATCTCCAGAAACACAAGAGAACAAAACAAAACTTAAAAACCACCATGACCACACAGTATCTGTTCCAGGAATTCAAAGTTGGATCAATATTAGGCAATCGATTAAAAAAAAATGCAGAATCAATATATCTAAGAAGCAAAATCATACAATTATCCCCAATGATGTTGAAAAACCTTTGACAAAATTCAACACCCACAGATTTTTAAAAACCCAGAAAAATAAGAATTGGTAGATCGTTCATTAATAAAATTGAATACAGAAAAATCTTTGTTCTAAAGTGAAGTTTCCAGACTTTTTCACGGAGGTCCCAAGCGAGGCACAGACACACAGAATCTGCACTACTGCTCAGTGCTGGAGCAGGGCTGTTAGCAGCGTCAGCAGGGAAGGCAGAACAGGGAAAGGCATAAGAATTGGAAAATAATAAATAAAACGACCTCAATTTGCAGATTAAATGATTGTGTAGTAGGAAATACCAAAGCATTTAGAAAAATAATTGAAACAATAAAACTAAATATAAATAATTCAGTAGTACAGCAGGATATAAAGTTAACATACATATATCACTGTGATACGATGTTTTTAATTCTTCTGGGAAAATACCCCAGAAGGGACATAACTGGATTGAATGGGGCGTCCAATCCTAGCATCTGAGGGCTCCCCACACTGATTTCCACAGTGCTTACACCACTCTGCACTCCCACCAAAAGGAAGAAGGGCTCCCTTTCCCCACAACAGCACCAGCATTTGGTGTACATTGGGGTTTTGATGGCAGCCACGCTTACTGGGGTGGGGTGGAATCTCAGTGTTGTTTTAATTTGCATTTCTCAAATGGCCAGTGATGTTTAATTTTTTTCATATATTTATTTGCCATTCATATGTCTTCATCTGAGAAGTTTGCATTCATCTCAGATGCCCAGTTTGGGATTGGGTGTTTGAATTCTTTTATAGGTAAATAGATGCAACTAGGAACCATACTCATAAACCAAACTCTCATGTGTAAACATCGTATTTTCTCCCTATTATAAGAAATTAAAAGAGTAAATAAGATCTAAAAGTTACAACAGATATTGTGAAAGGGAAATTACTCAAAAGGAAAGATCAAATGGAGTGAGGAATAAGTAAATATATACATATATATATATATATATATACATATATATGATAGCTAAGGTAATTGTACTACTAATTTCTATTAGTTCATTGAAAGGAACAGTTAACTCTTATATTTGATCAATTTTGCATATTTGACTCTTGTAATCTGAGCAACTATCTTCAATATATTGAAAATAACATGCAATAAAATAACAATTATTAATTTCCTATCATCTTGTTCTGAAATTCTGTATCGTTTTTATCTCTAAAACACGGGAAAAATTGAAATAAAGATAACATACTTTAGTCAGTAAACACTCTTCATTCACACAAATTATATATAAATGAGAAAATATGTAAATACAAGATAAATAAAAATCCAGAAAGAATTTTTATGTAACTAGATAAGGTAAAACAAGACTTCCTACATGAAAATAAACATGCTGGGCTGGGGATATAGCTCAGTGGCATAGCACCTGTCTGGCAAGTGCAAGGTCCCAAGTTCAATTGCTATTATAAGGAAAAAAAAAAAAAAAGCAGCTGGAATATCCAGGAAAATGTTAAAGAGAATTCACTAGAAAAAGCTACATGTACCAGATATTAAAAATACATTAGGAATTTGTATGTAAATATGGTACTGGCTTATGCATGCTAAAAAAGGATCAAATGCATAAAGTATAGACATATATACAAATAAATATGCAACTTTAGTACATGATAAAGATTGTATCTCAAATAACTGGTAAACATGGATTCTTTCCTTCCTTCCTTCCTTCCCTCCTTTGTTGCAATTTGTAGAGCTGAGGATTGAATCCAGGGCCTTACACTGGGCAAGTGTCATTGATCTATATTGTTCACCAAAGATAGATTTGTAAGTAAGAGAAAAATAAAGATATATATTGCCTAACAACACTGATCAATGATCAATGACCAATAACAGACTAAATGTAAGTTGATGGTCTCATAAGATTACAATGAAGCTGAAAAATTCTTACTGCCTAAGGATGCTGTAGTTGTTACAATGTTTTAGCAAAACTCACTGCTTGTCTGCCTATAGTGATACTCATGTAGCCAAACCTATGCACTGCCAGTCATATAAGTATAGGGCACACAATTAAGCATAACACTTGATAATCAACAATGTCACTAGTTCACGTATTTAGTGAACTATTCTTTTTGTCTTGTTTTGGAGTGAGTTCCTCCTACAGCGAGAAGTTTACTGTGAAACAGTATGCTGTCCTTCACTCAACAGCCTCATACAATCTTTACAGTACTTAGTACTGCAAGGTTGCAATCAGTGGCAGACCCTGGCCTCCTAGGCTGGCATGAATGCACAGTATATGGCAGTACAAAGAGGAAACGAACTAATGGTGTGTTTCTCAGACTGTGTCCTTGTTGATACATTGACGCATGGCTATACATGGAAAAGAATAAGAGTCATGACTATACCATACAAACAATGAACATTGTATGGATCAGACAACCACGCAGAGAAAGTGAACCCCTGCAAGTACTAGGGGTAAACAGGTGCTATCTCTTCTTTAACATGAGAATAGGGAAAGGCTTTCTACCTATGGCTCAAAATCCAGATTTAATAAAAGAAAAAAAAAAGTGGAAAAATCTAACTATGTAATTTAAAAAAATTTATAGAGCGACAAACACATCAATCAAATCAGTATACAATTGAAACTGAAGAAACAGTTTCCGCTCACAGCCAAAACAGAAGGACTAGAAAAGTTAGAATCGAGGGAAGGGTGATGGAAAAAATGCACAAAAGGGGCTGGGGAGATGGCTCAGTGGAATAAGCATTTCCCTGGCAAGCATAAGGGTCTCAGTTCAATCCCCGGTTCTGAAAAAAAAAAAAAAAATGCACAAAAGACACACACAGGTAAGTGATACAAATGTGGCTTTAGTCGTCATGAAAAATGTTCTCAGTCACCAAAAGAGAAAGTCTTAACTAGAATTTTGCTGAAATATAATCTTAAAAAATTAAAAAGACAACATCTACTATACATTGGGAAGGCTGTAAGGAAATCAGTGTTCTCATACACTGCTGACAGCAATACAAACTGTCAACTTCTCAAAACTACATATAAATCTGCCATTTTCTTAGGGCTGTGGATACATCTCAGTGGCACAGTGCCTGCCTGGCAAGCATGAGTCCTGAGTTTGATTCCTGGTAAACCCCTCCCCCTAAAAAAATCTGCCTTTTTTGGTCTAGAATCCTCACTTCTAGTTCACCCTGAAGCTACGGTTCCAATAATTTGAAAAATGTATATGCATGAGGATACATATTATTTGTAATTATAAAGCACCAGATGCCGTTCACATCCTCACATCCATAGCAGACTGAGAGAACTACTACAGTATGCAGTGCAGTACTACGCAACTGTAGCATGATGACAACCACTAGTAGCCAGTATTTCCAAAATACAGTGTCATAAAAAAGAGCAAAAATGTATTGACAACACATAATTTTAGTAACACACACATAAATCACAGAGAATAAAGCTGAAATAAATGAAGAACTAGGTAGGAATGGGGTAGAAAGGAAGGAAACTGACAATTATTATCAATAAACGTTTTTTTTTTTTTTTTGTCTTTTTGAGACAGGGTCTCACTATGCAGTTCAGGCTGGCCTTAAGCTCACTTTGTAGCTCAAGCTGGTCTTGAACTCACAATAATCCTCCTGCCTCAGCCTCCCAAGTGCTGGGATTATAGGCCTGCGCCACCACACCCGGCTTATCAATAAACTTTTGCATGTATTTCCAGTTTTTGAGCCTTCATATTTTCACCAACATAGGAAAAAATAAAAACTCTAAATAAAATGGCAAAAATGGGGCAGCTAAGATGGAATGCACATACTGAACCAAGCTGTGCAAAATGATGTGGGCAAATTAAATAATATTACAAAAGAATACGACTTATTTGGTCCAATGAGAATACACAAATCTACACACCTATAAATTAGCAAATCAGAACAAAGGAAGAAACCTAACTAATAAATCTGAAGTACTGATCGGTTTAGCCAATCACAGTGTAGCCACCATCACCACATTTCTTAGTCTCAAAACTCTTTTAAAAGGTAGATGTTAATTACAAAAATAAAAAGCAGGAATTATTTCTACCATTTTTGCAATTTTTCTGTGTGTCTGAAATTATATCAAAATAGGTTAAAAAAAGCTTCTATTAATGTATTTGGTACAGGGTCTCCCTTTGCAGGTAGGACTCATAATGATCCTCCTGTCTCAGCCTCCCCTGCACTGGGATTATAGGTGTGTGCCATCATACCTGGTCTAGGTGGCTGGCTCAGTGTGCTCAGGGGTGGGGCAGGTGTGGCATGTGGTGCCAGGGATCGAACCTTGGACCCCGAGCTTGCTGAAGCAGATGCTTGGTCTGCCAAGCTATCTTACCATCCCTAACAGCTTTTAATTTTAGTGAAACCTTAATTTTCTCTGTATCTTGATAACATCAGACAGCAATGCTCATTTGTAGAGCTCCCTTTCCTTCACCTCCAATGATTGACAGGTAGTGACGGCCCCCTCCGCATGGTGGTGGCACCTTCTCTGAGATGACAGGCTCACATAGACGCAAGCACCTCAGCCGCAGTGCCACACGTTGACTCAGGTGCTGTCTAACAGGGGCTGCTTTTGGCAGGTAAGCTTAAGTTGCTTTGTTCCTGCTTTAATTTGGTATCTCTCCAAGAGAACCTTCCCGCTCTGCTGTACTTCGTTCACCTCTCCCTGCTTACTGTGACCTTCTCACAGACCCAGCAAAGGGCGTCACGTCACAGGCACAGTCTGCACATGCTGTGAAGTCATCATGCGCTATGGACGAAGCGATGCCAATGGCTGACATGTGCTGAGTATCTGTACCGTCAGGCTGCGTCTCAAAAACTTCCCATTAAAATTGCAAAGGGTAATTTGTCTTTTTATTTAGTAAAAGGTTTCACTTGTGATTACAGCAATGATGCTTTCATTTTGTAACATAGTGTAAATTTGCTGTGCTCTTTTCACAGCAATTCACAAAGCCTTCTCTTTAGAAACCTGCATGTTCTTAATATGGTTTTTTAGTTCTTTACCTTAGAATGAGTAAGCTGTTTATATTGTGAATGAATGTTTTTGTCCTTATTCTGTGGTTGTTACTCAGGTCAGCAAACGATCTCAGTCCTCCTCAACAGGATAACTACTGAGCTTTAAAATTATGCTGATTCATCATACTGTGGTTTGGGAAAAGAGTGCTGTCCATGTCTATACTGGAATCTACAAAACAATCTATGAACTGCAGAATCTACAATAGACCTTACAATAGAATCTATGAAGACAACTCACTCATTTTTCTTTTCCATTCAGACTTTTAAAAATAATGTAATTCAAATTCAGTAAACAAATATAGGAAAAAACCTAGATAAAGTCACAGCTCACTGCATTTTAAAGCCTGAATGAGGTCATGGTTTTTCTAGAGCTTTCCTTTCAGAAAGCTCTGTCTCAGGTGTCTGGGATAAGGAACAACTCTGGAGAACAGACTCAGAGGGCAGGGAGATAGCACCTTATTTCTTTCTCTATTATCATAAGTTTTTATTTTTTCTAAAAAGAATTTAGTTTTATATGACAACAAACTTTACACCAATTACATATTTTTCAGGGAGATTAAATTTATAAAATATCAAAGATATAAAATTAGTAGGTATCAAATAAATAAACCATAGCAAAATTTTCTAAACCTCAATTTCAAAATAAAAAGTTATAAGGTACTCTGAAAATATAGTCTCCCCCCCTTTTTTAAAAACCCATAATGTACTTACAAGTTTTTGTATTTCACATAAAACTCCTCAACTTCTACCTCCTCTCCAGATTCCATCTGCAACAAAAGAAAATTTCAGGCACATACTTAAAACCACTGACTTAAACATTTCAAAAGCCATGGCTCACTCCCACACAAGCACAAAATGGCCTGAGCAGGAGCAGAGTGGGACAGGACAGGCCTCCTCCGAGGCGCAATGCAAGCTGCAGGAGGCCGGGAGGCCTGACACACTGGGCCGCCCCGCTGTGCACTACCCTACTGGAGGGCTTGAGCTTCTACGACATGAATCATTTTAACTCCTCCCTAACCACATGCAGCTTCATTCACAACAACTTGACCCCAAATCTGGCTTTCTGCCAAACCCACAGTGTTAAGTAGACGCCAAGTGCACCATTTTCTCAGGCAGCAGCCAATTAGCAACTGCTCTCCTGAATGCCATATGTATTATTTTTGGCTGCCTCATGGCAACTTTACATTGTGGGTTTTGTAATGTTTTAAAATATTTAAAAGACATTTATTTCTCCATATAGTTAATAACGCTAAACAAGAAACCATATAAAACTAAGCCTTGTTCTTATGCTGTAATTTCAGTGCATCACTATTCATAGTTTTAGTTTTACTCAGTGGTACAATTAAAACCTCTCAGACAAGATGTCTCACATACATAGCAGCCAAATAAAATTAACACTCCAAATACTTCATTTAGGCGAGGCTACAATCCTGATACATGTCAGCCAAACCAAGGGTTTTCAGCGCTAAGATTATCTGTAACATCTCCCTTGAGCCTACCTGCTATAGTGTATGCAGAAGATAATGTTTATGTGATATTTTAGACATCTCTCTCTCTCTTTCTCCCTCCCTTCCTTTTGGTTGTAGGCTGTTAAACAAGTCATAATATGTAATTTTCTTCTGGAACATTTGATCAGATAAAGCAGGGATATAAAACATAAACACCCCTTACAGATGTTACAATGTTGCCTTTACACTTGTACAAGAGCCCCCAAAGCCTGTCTTGAGGTCATACATGGGTACTACCCTACCTCGTACATGCTCTGAAGAAAATTAAGGCAAGCAGGAACACAGCAGAGGACAAACAAAAGAGCAAACACGTCTACTGCAACAGACTGTCACAGCTCTGCTCAGAGCCACAATTTCCCTTAATCTATAATCTTCAAGCTAGCATGAATAACTGTGAACCTAACATTTGTTCCCAATTTTCACTCTATCAGTTAAACTTGAGATGTCCACAGTTTTCAGCTCCTCTAAAGATCATCAAGAGACTGGGTACTCAGGAATGTGGTAAACGCCTATTAATATCTGGATGTCCTTCATAGGTCTACAAAAGGTCCTAAGCTGTTTAAAACAGCTTTTAAACCAATATATTCAGGATATTATCATTTTTACAGGCTTTTAGTTACCCCAAATGAAATGATGGCCAGATATCTTCAAAAGTCAGCCACATAAACCTGGAGTTAATTTATGGAGAAATTATAGTCAATTAAAGTAACAATCCGTCCAGGATGCAGCTTTTAAATTTCCCTATTCATGATCATTTCAAGATATATTTTCATTATACAAAATTAAGAGACTCCGGCAGAAGAGCAGTGATAGGACAGTGGGCAGCAGACGACCTGGGAGAGGGACAGCTAGATCTTTCCTGTTTCCCCCGACACATCATGACAGCTAAATTGAGAACAGAACTCAAAATCCGAGCTTGTACTCTTTTGATAATAGCTGCATTTCCTTCAATTCTGGGTTTCTTAAAAAATTATATACACTTTACATAGTGATGAGACAAGACTTACATTTCTATGCTAGCTTCTTTCTTTTTGGTATTTTCTGCTAAACTGCTCTTCTGAATGTTCTCACTGTTCCATAAGTCCAAGTGGATACAAAAATCACTAGGAGCAAATCTCCAAACAGTAGAAACAGTTTTCATTCTGTCTCACTTCTGTTACCAGGAAGTTCTCTTACAACTCTCACCATTTTCTTGTTATGACCAGCTAGTCCTCTAGAAACTTGCTGTGAAGATACCTAACAAGAGGGTCTGGACATAGTTTAGATGGTAAGTGTCCCCCAAAGGCCCATGTCCCGAAATACTTAGACCTCTGTTTGGTGCTATTTATTGAGAGGTAGTAGAAACTTGAGGGGGTGGGGCTTTTTCAGAGGTCTCAGGTAACTAGGGGCATATCCTCAAAGGGAGCAGTGCAAGCCCAGGCCGCCTCTCCTTCTCTGTTTCATGTTTTCTGATCACAAAGTAAATAGCTTCACTGCATCAGGAGCTCCTGTGGTGATGTGTTGTCACAGGTCTAATGCAGTGAGGTCAATTATTCATGGACTAAAACTGGGAACCGAAATAACCCTTTTGTCTGTATAAATTGGGGCAAAAGTGTCTAGAGCTGCCTAGGAAGAAGGGACTAGGTTCTGTGAACTCACTTAGCAACACCTGAAGCTGGTACTATCCTGGGTCCGAATCTTTCAGATGTCCCTAAATATAGCACTTATGTTTGGTTTAACTGACCACATGTGTAAGCTAGCCATCTTGCTTTAGAACTATAAACAGGGCTGTTTCTCACATTTTTTTCATGTAAATACAACCACGCTGACCTCTTTATTTTTTTGACGGCAAAACAAACAGTGAAAGTATGTGAACTGATGAGTTTTCAATTCACCTATTTCAATTATTCAGAAAGTGACAGTCATTTTGACCAGCCTCCAATATGTCACACTATGCCACTTTCAGATACCACCCTTTGATAATCATATTCATAAAGGTATTTCACGAATAGTTATCATTAAGCACTCTAATTTCATGTGTTCAACAGAATATTTCTGAAAAATGTGCTTGTCTATAGAAACCTTTATTGTTCCTAAGTCTAAAGTTCTAAGTACAGCAAGTCCTATCTGTCTCATTCTTCATATGGACCAGAATTCTTGACTGTAAAATAAATTGACTCCTGTGGTCACCTGGGTCCAGCATTTGATACTTATATTGCCTGAAAGAATGAAAACTCTTTCTAAACAATCTGTTACAACTGAAGTAGTTACCTCGGACAAACAAAGTTAAACTATAGTGCAAAAAGTTGCCAGGTGGGGTGGTACACACCTATAATCCCAGTATTCAAGAGAATCCTTTAGATCATGTCCCAAATCATACCGCACCTTCCAGGGCCAAGTTTCCACTAATTTTCTCCATCCTAAAATTCACCTCTATATCTACAGTTGTTACCTATGCTTGGGGAATGTGCAGTTGTAACAGGGTCTCACTATTAGCCCAAGCTGGCCTCGAACTTGCAATCTTCCTGTCTTTGCGTCCCGAGTGTTGGGATTTCAGGTGTGTACCACCACTTCTGGCTAAACTGTCATTTTCAATGCTCTATGGTAAGACAACTGGACATTCAGTAAAGGGCAACAATATCTGTGCCTAAAATACACACACCGGTCTTTAATGGGTTGCTAAGGAAAAAAAGGGGGGGAGGGGGTAGCACAAAGGAAAAAAAGCAATGTCCTACATAATGCATAGTCTAAGTAGCTCTGAATAACAGAGCTAATTATAATTTAAAACCTCCAAACCTGCTGAGTAGACTGCTGAAGTACTATCAATTGAATAAAAATCAGTGTATCCCATTAAATGACATGCTATTTACTCAAACAAGTCACTTCAATTCAGTGAAGGAGATTATTCTTTAAAGCATATCAATTTTAATTTCACCATATATCTACAATTTGCAAATGAACAGTCCTAGAGTCATTAGGAGGATAAAATATAACCTTTTAATGAGTTAAATGGTGCTCACTTCTGCCTGAACAGGTGGGAGAGTTGGTTGAAATTTTGTCATTTAATTCATTAAGGCAGAAATCTTTAGTGTCATCAGATAGCCTCATACACAACCCACCCCTGAACTCACTTGAAAATATCTTGATGTACTCTCTTGATCATTTCATATGAACCAAACTTATACAAATGGATAAAAATCTATACCCTGACTCACACAATAGAAAAGCTAGCAGTACCGAAGGCTGGTGATGAAGTTTACTGTTTGGTGCAATGACATTTTCAAGGGTCTCTTGATAAACATATCTGACAGCAAAGAGCTGCTGCTTCATGAGCCTGGGATCTCACTTTAAATTGCATAATTCCTCTGATCCTTGTCTTTCTGATTGGGAAATTATACTTTGTGTACATTTGTTTAAAGAGAAGCCACTTTATTTCACATACCCAAAAACTGAAGGGAACTTTGGGGCATCCAGGGCAGTGGCAGTGTTGTCTAGCATGTATATGGCCCTGAGTTTAATCCATAGTGTTGAAAAAACAAAATATACACACATACAGAAGTTTCACTTCTACCCATCTTGAAAGCAAATAAAAAGAATTGTGGGCTGCACTGACTGAAGCTGAGGGAAAGATACACTCAAAGGAGATCACTTTCTAGAGATACTGAAATCGAATGTTGGAATATGTAAATATACCTGGGTATCAACATAATTATTTAAAAGAGGCAAAGCATTTTCTCAAGCTGGACAAGAGCAGAGATAACTGGGATGGAACAGGGAATTGTCATCAGTAGGATACAATATATGACTAGAAGTCTTCATTCAAACATACATGAGTCCATGTACCAACACCACACAAGGATCACAAACACTACATACATACTGCAAAAAACAGGAAAGAACTCCAGAGATGGGATGGAGCATGGAGGGAAGGAAGGGAAAGAGACTGAAAAATGGAATTAAGACATGATACATATATGTACCCACTCCCCACAAGGAATGTGTTATATACTACAAGCGTGTACTAATAAAAGGGTATATGAGTCCCTCAAGAAGATAATCATAAGTTCTTAGAGATTACCTTTGCAAACCAACATGAACTTTGAGTGACTCTGAATACCAGTCTCAAAAATTACATTGAAAACAGCCCTAGATTTCATCATTGCACTGGTAATATAGCATGATATTTCAATTATAAATGAAAAATAGTTACAAAATTTTTGAGAAAACATCTCCTTGCCAGAAGAATAAAGATTCTATCCCACCATGAGGCTGGGGTGGGGGACCTTGCAAAGGGAGATGAGAGGAAAACACATGTTTCTGATTTTTATGAATAATTTTTAATAAAAAGGGGAGTCTATAAGTCTGAGAATCCCATATATCTCTTTAAAGACCTCTGAGCTTGCTCACTCACAGCGATGTAGCAAAGCTTATCCTATTTTAGCTTAATGTGTTTTAACTTCATCTGAGGTTAAAATGTTCCACAGATTTGCAAAGGATGAAAAATGTTACCAGAAATTCTCCCTTACAATAATTGACTCTTAAAAGAAAATTACAGAGTAAGTAATCCTAGAAGAGTCATATGCACCATAGATTTTGACTGTTCCAAATGGTGCTTACCTGCTTCTTCACTGAACGACTGCTCATGATTTTTTCTACCACTGGGCCTTCAGCATCAACAGATTCCTAAGAAAATAAAGTAGCATAAATCAATCTAAATGGAAGACATTTCAACCCATGCTACAAAAGCAAAAACATCATTCCCCTTTGCTGTTATGTCCACACTTTTAAGTCACTGAGTACAAAATCACCAGTAGGAAACATGACTGAGAAGAACAAAAATCTCACTCTATAAAAAGGCAAAAGGAAGAGCTGTGCTTATTACTCCATGATTATGTGATTTAATTACGTAGACTAGCATGGGTCCCTCAAGCCAGAGAGCATTCAGAAACTCCAGCTGCCAGAAGAAAATAATCTCTGCATGACAGCAGTCAAAAATAAAACTTTTCTTCATCTATACCCATGGGGTAAATATACTCATCGTTCTGTTATCATAGGCAGCTTTTATCTACGGAGGTCACATAAAACATTGTGCCACTGCTTAACATACTACAAATTATCAAATAAGATATAAAATTGCATTTAACATACTGTACTTTTCAATGTGTTATCAGTTTGTTAACTAAAACACAGTAACAGTAAAAAAGAGTATTATTTTTTAAATTCTTTACAATAATCCCACATTAGTATCTATGTTTTATCCAAACTATTCTATCCATCATTTACATTGCACGGAGAATAAAGTGTGCCCTGCTGGGTACTACAAGGCAGTAATTTCATAAAGGGGCTCTGACGGCGCTGAGCAGCAGGAGATGAGCTTGAGTGGTTTATTAAAATCCCAGAAGCTACAGCACTGAATTCTCAGAGGTAAATTCAGCTGTCTTGTATGCTAGTCCTTACTCTTCCCTCAGCATAGACCATTAATTCTCCAAAATTGTGTCAAATTATGTATCACAGGCTTGTACAAAAATAAATTTCAGTGAACAGGGCTTTTAAAAAGATCCTGCTAAACAACTAATTTTCCCCAAGCACATTAGCCAACATCAGATGAATGTTCCCCTGCTGGAAAGTCCAACACTGTCACTGAACTTTGCAGATTCCAGCTACAGGATTTCTAGTCCAGACAGCTCAGTGGACTAAAGCACCCGCTTAGGCAAGCTCAGTGACCAGGGTTCGATCCCCGGCGTGTAGTGCTGACCCTGGACCCACCCGGGGCACACTGAGATGGTGGTCAAGACTGGACGTGGTGATGCATGCTTGTAATCCCAGTGCTTCAGAGGCTGCAGACAGGAGGATCACTACAAGTCCGATCTGTGTAGTGAGACCCTGCACTAAATACATTAAAACAAAACAAAACAAAGTGCACACATGAACACAGCACTCGGGCTTCTGACCTGCTGCTCTGACTGTGAGGTGTTGGAGGGGGAGTCTCTCCCGGCAGCATCTGCCTCTTCTGCTTCTTCATCAGAAATCCTGAACTCCAAGTCTTCCGTGTAACGCTTTCTCTTCACCTGCCTGCTGGACCGCCTCTTCTAAAACAGAGCCCCAACAATGTGGGTTTTACAAAGCAATCAATGGTGTTCTTTTTAACATAGCTCTGGATGGTAAACTATGTTTTAAAAATGTGATGGTGTTAGACAAAACTTGGTAACTTTACACCCATATATCAAGTGAATATATCACTCTAGCAACAAATACAAAGAAAGTGAAATGAAGTCTGACGTCTTGGGACAGCCACCTCACTGCCGCTCCTGGAGAGCGCCCTTCAGCAGGATAACGGAAGTAACAACGCGCCTCCTCTTCACTCTCCCAGGGCTCCAAGCAAACCAGAATGGGCATGGTGGACCTGGGTAATGACTCTACACATACTCCTCAGATCATTCTACTTTTGTATGAGAATTTTTCCATACAAAAAAGTGAATCCACTAGGAGATGTTCTGCAAATTGCAATATTCTACACAAATATTGCTACACTATTATTCAGAGCACACATTTCACAAGGCTACTTAAATAAAAAGTTTTGTATTTTCATTTTTGTCCTAAAAGAAACAGTCTGAAAATCAGGAACAGGCAAATGAATGACAAAATTGAGTGACAAAATTCATGCATTTACCATTTATAGAAAGACTAATCTTGATTGTTTTAAGTTTTTGCCTTGCTGCTTAAAATTTAGACTGGTAACCGCTAGCTTTAGTACAACTGTTGGTAAAATGGGAATTCCCACAGTCCTGCAGTCCAAGCGTAACCCAGCGCAGCCTCTCCAGAACAATGTGGCCATATCTAGCAATTCTGAAATATGGCGACCCTGTGCCTCCACAGTTCCATCTCTAGTAAGTTGCATTCATATCCTGCAAATATCTGTAAGGTAAACTGTTCAATGAGAAGTCACATAAGAGTAAGTGACTGACGATTCTACTTACGATAAATAAAAAATCTTGTCTGTTGGGATATGCGCATCGTTAATAAAACACCTTAATGCAAAGGGTAGGTATGCCTTATGTACTTCTCTATGCCTCAGTCATTATTTGCTAAAAAATGAAAATGGAACAGAAAAAAATGGAAAAGTTGCATAAACTGTTGATAGGTAGTAATGCTTAGAAAAGAGAAAAGGAACAGAGAGGGTTTCATGTTTTGAATTTGGCCCTAAAAGAAATATTTTCAAAAGTTTTTAACAGATGAAGGGTGGATGGTAAAATGCATAATGAATGACGATGAAAAGTAGCTTGGCTTTTTGTAGTAAGCATAAATTTTTAACTTTTTATAACTTTTTTGTAAAGTAATTCTACTGTTCAACCTTTTAAGGAAATAATTAGCACTATTAGTTAAAATAGTGAGGAATATGCACATGTGGTAAAATCTAGAGCATGGGTGAGCAAAGCATATAGAAGAAATAAAAAAACATGATGTGAAGTGTTTTCTATGAGAATTATGTAATCAAACATTTTTACATCTTTATTTATGTATGTATTTGGCTCAGGTTCTCACTGCACAGCTCAGACACAGTGATCCTCCTGCCTCAGCCTCCCCAGTGCTAGGGTTACAGGCACGGACACCGCACCAGTGTCAGGACTGGGACAGTGTACCCAGGGTTCTGGGAAAGCATGGCATGCAGTAGCAGGAGCTGAACCCTGGTCCTCGCGCTCGCCAGGCCAAGTGCTTAGACCGCCAAGCTACTCCCCAGGCCTGCAATGAAATATTTTAAACAACTTCATGAATTTTAAAGCTGAGACACCAGGGCAGAGAGGCAGTGTGCCCGTCAAGTGCCCGCAGGGACATGGTGCTGGGTCTCCCCAGTCGGCAGCAGAAGAGCCTCAGCACCTCTTCCTACAGGTCGGGACGGACTGATTTTAATGTAAGTTTGTGTTTTCCCTTACTTTCAGACAAAAGATTATAACATGACTACCAAACAGCTTAGTCAAGATGAATCTCCGCTCTACACAGAGAGGGCAACAGAGGGGCAGAGAGACAAAGGCCACTTAGGGTAAGGTCGAACATTCGTGGCCTTGACCAAAGGTTGACTTGAGCTAGAGGTTGCTTCAGCAATCCTTCTAATCAGGACAGAGCCTCCATGCTGCCCAGAATAGTCCATTGTGCACAGAGGCATTGGAGAAATCAGTGGCTGTCCTGCGATGCACAGTCCTCACCACACCACAGGAGGAAGCCTGACCTACGAGTCATACACCTGAGCATTTCTGCTTGAACTGGCCCTGAATTTCACATCGCTTTGCATGAGTTACTTTACAGGCCTCAGCTTCCTGGACTGTAGAATGGGGTTAAGGATAGTAACTGCCCCTGACAAACACTGTGACAGCCACATAACCACTTACAGCATTGTAAAATGCAATTAGGAAGATTAAAGTCATTAAAAAGCTTTAGATTTGCAAAGAAAATGGCCCAATCACCTTGTATAGCTGCCCTTCTCTCTGCGTAAAGCTGACCTACTTATTTTTGCTCTCAGGCCCACTGTGCCACTCCTCACTTTTGCACTGCCAACTTAAAATATAGAAGACATATTTAAGGAAAAAAAAAAAAAAAACTATTATGAAGAGCAATGTTTTAATTTTGTAAAAGTCAGCAATTCTGCATTTCATCTGATATATTAGACTACCTAAATTGAAATGGATTAACTTATTTTCCATCTTTAACACCATTACTGTGAGGGGAATGTGGTGCTAATGGTCCATTGGTGGCCTTTTATCAGGTTCCCAAGCATAAGATCAGTACTCCTCCAGCACAAGTAACTGGAGAGAGGCTGGGGAGATAGCTCAGTAGAATAAGCACCTGCCTGGCAAACGCAAGGGCTTCAGTTCAATCCCCAGTTCCACAAAAAAAAAATGAAATAAAATAAATAAAAGTAACGGAAAGGTTCTAGAAGGCTCTAGAACAAATCAACTTTACATTGAATCTCACTCTAATGTTAAGAAAATGCTTCAGTAATAAAAGAGGGATCTTTAAACAAATCTATGTATTAGAAAATATAATTCTTCTAATATAAGTTCCTCTCATACCAACTTTGTAATATAAAGCTATACAATAGTGATGGAATTAGTAGTAAACAGAAGGTCACTTCAGAGGTATAAAACAAAAAAATCAAAAATGCAATTACAACTCAATTTTCTGAAATGTTTAAGTGTTATATGGTTTATCTACTTTCCATATAATAATTAACCTTAAGGCTCATTACTGCAGGTATTAAGATTCCTTTTACAACTTCCTAATACAAAATTAAATTCTTCACCCTGTACTATTTTTCTATTATGGCCACTTAAACTACTATCACCTATAAGATTTCCATGAATGTAAATGAAACTTAAGAACTGTATTTAAACCATAACTCAAACTTTTGGGTTGACACTAAGATAACATGGAATTTGAAAACTTGGACTGCCTCAGAAAAAAATTTAGACTTAAAGACATACCTATTTTAACTGAGCAAAAGATTTTAATGTTTCTAGGATCTCCTTGCTATAAAACCTTGTAAATGTTCAGTTAGTTACATGTTCACAGCCTTCACTTTTGGAAACCAATTACAACATCAAGAATGTTAGCTCAAGCCCTTCACGCATGTGGTATAGAAAGCATAATAAAAAAGCATTCAGCATCGCTTCCTCCATCAGCAACTCCAGGAGCTGAACCTGGAACAGCTACACACACACCAGCCAACTGGAAAGGGTGCACTGACATTCACCTAAATTGTCAATTTTCTATAACTGAAATGTAGAAGAGAAAAATATCCAAATTACTATTCACATAAAGTCCATTTGGGTCTTAATTAATACAAATAGGCTGTTTAAAAAACAGGAGCAGTATTTTGAGAAAATAATGAATTTCCATGTGCTGTAAGTAAAGCTTTTTAATACTGTCCAAAAACACTGTTACAAAGGTCTTGCAAAATCTGAAGGACATTTAAATATCCTCAAAATATTCTTGAGGATAAAAATAAAATTCAAGATTATTAAAATACTGCATTTAAAACTGCTTAATCAATTTTCTAAAAAAGATACTAATTACCTTCCTAATATCTTTCTACTGACAGAAAGTAAAACTAAATTAACCCACAATGCACAGGTATCACTATGTTAGTTATACAGCCAACCAAACAACACCAAATCACATTCATTCACATTCTCCATTTTTAAATTTTCTCTTCAGGTCCTTAGCTTAGGTCATTCTGTGAAGTTAAAGATACTGAGGAGCTCTACTCAAAACACAAAAAACAAAACAAAAAGAAATCTAAAATTGCTTAGAATAGGGTATGTATTACAAATATTTTGTTTCTAACTGGTAGGGGTACAGATAAAAGACCTGGGCATACACTAAATGATCTAAAAAAAAAAAAAAAGTTTAATAAACTACTCAGGACTGTATTTTTATTCCAGGGGGACTCCCAGTAACTTCTCCCTGGTAACTCAGATGTCACTCACACAAGTCACATTCCCAGTCACCCCCGAGGACTAGACTGGCATCGTTCCAAGAAACCTAACAAGGAAATAATTTTTAACCATCACACGCAAGCATCCCCTGGTCCGATCCAGGAAGGCAGTGTATTTGAGACATAAGGACTCAAATTCCTAATGTTTTTGTGAGGGCTAATTTCTGAATTCATTCTTGTAAGTCAAGAGAATTTAATATTGGAAATAATCTGCAAAGTGGCCTTTGGAACATACTGAGTTGTTCATAGAAACTTTAGTGCTACAGGCATATATTTTATCTATGACCAGATATCAGAAAACTTAAGACAACCTACAAATTATGCCTCTGTTTTTATTTTGTGAAACTTAGAAAAAGACACACAACCAAACTTCAAGGAAATGACGATAATGTGAGTCAAGCTGTACATGAGCTAGAGTTAACCAATGTCAGCAAGCACATTAAAAATAGCAAAAATGCATTTCTGGAAATAAAGGAATAGTGTTTGCTTTATTAATTACAAAGTCAAAAATGGCAAAACCAAGCTGGTTAGGAGTTCTGCATTCTGCCCTCCCCACCGCATATATTAGTTCTCATCCCTATGGCTATAATATTCCAGGCAACAATAAAAACATTGCACAAGCATTTCTACCAAAAGAGATGGGGGGAAGGGTGATAGTACACTTTGTATGTAGTTAAATTAACCGCGTAAGAGTTACACACCAACCAGTTGGAAAGAATGCAATGATAGTCACCTACATTGTCATTTTTCTATAAAAAAATGTAGAAGACAAAAATATTCAAGTTATTATTCCTAAAATGCATCTGAAGCAAATAACTGAAGTTCAAAAAGAGAATGGTGGTATTACCTGTACACCTGGGTCTTCATCTTCTTCAGGAGGAGGAGATGGTGGGGGTGTTTTGTCTAAGTCTGAATTTTCAGAACATTCTGTTCTTCCTTTGTTGACTTTTTTCTTCAAAGCACTTGCTTCTGGATCAGATTTCTTATTACTAGAATTCAAAGTACATCACTTAGTATTCACTTTTTAATACAGTTTTCTTCGTTTCCCATAACTTCCATTTCCCACATTAATATCCCTAAAGTAGACAACTGGTAAGCCAATACATGTTGGCCATTTATAGTTAAATGGTATTCTCAAGTTAGCAAAACTCCACATTAAACTATAGCAAATATTTAGCCTAGTTAAAATAAAATTGCAAGCAAAAACTCCTAATACCATACAAAGTACACTTGCTTAAAAACCTGCTGATGCATCAAGCCATAATGAAGTCAGACTAAAAAGTTTGATCAAATGTTTAAGATGATGTGAAACACGGTTTTCTAAACTGTCAAAGAAAAATACCATATAGTGATTATACTTTTGGGTTTCTTGCAGATAGCTTTGTTTGCTTCTATTCAGATACATTGTGGCCAGTATTACTAAATATCCTCTTATACCACCCAGTTACATTTTAATCTAATTTACAACCCTTTAATAATAAAAATTAAACAGCAATTTCCTGAAATATATAATTTTACTTAAAGCTGTATTCTTAATTAAAAGTAAGTCTTATTTTGGTGGTAGGCATTTTTTGAGATAATCACAACTAGTCTTTTTTCAAATGTTAGTCTGTTAAATTAAAAATATTGCAAAGCAACCCCAATAATTAAAGCACATGTTCCAAAATATGTTGCTGATAAATGACAATGGAATCTGAATATTATACAAAAGACATGAAGGAACTCCAAACACTACTTCTAAAATTTAGGGTTTAAGTCAGAACCATTAGCTCTGACAGTCTTGTTAGAACAGACACAGATTAATACCTTTGATTTCTATATCATTCCCAAGATTTGCTAACATCACTTATCATTTCTTAAAACTAAAAATAACCCAACCTTGGCAATGGCTATTCCTTTTACTATTTATAGACATCTCAAGTTTTAATTTGTTTTTAAAAACAAATGATATATTTCAAAACTCTGAGTTTATTGCTTGCAAATTTCCAGAAGTGTATTGACAGTGCGCTAAGCTGTGTTTCCAGCCTCTGCTCCTACAAAAGGAAGAAGACAAGACATCTATATGCTTTTACTTAAGGAAGGTAGGAGCTGTGAGAAATATTTCAAGTGTTGCTAATGACAATGTTTCCAACAAAACCTAAAATGTATTTAACTAATAAAGCACTCGACTAGCTATTTTAAAATACTTAAAGCTTATTTTGGTTTGGTTCTGTTAACATTATAACAGTTAATACCCATATAAAGAAATAATTCAGGATTATAGCAAATGACAGGTTTCAAGAGTCAACTTTATTTAGAAAAGAAAAAAGGCAATGTCCTAAAAACTTCGAGTTACCGAAATACCCACTGAAAGTATATTTTTAAATTTAAAAAAAACCTATACAACAGTGCTTCATCCAACTGTCCTAGTGTTTACGCTACACACGGACAGAAGTCTCCCCTACTACGAGGCTCCATTTCCAGCATTTATTTCCGCTCTAACTGCCACAAATTATACAATACTACAGCTGAACACTGGGCCCCTTTCCTTTCATCTGCACGCCAAGAGCAATCAGATTACCCTGGTAACCAGTGGTCACATGACCAGCACCTGCTCTTTTGGCTGGATGCCACTGACTAAAGCCATCTGCTTCCCTCAATCAGCTTTCAAACATTCTCAACACCTGCGCTGCAGTGTTTTGTGGTTTCTTTTATCAAATCAGTGCAAAACTGCTTCCAAAACTTTACATATTTCTCAAATTTGTTTAAATCAGAGGTAGGCCTGTCAAAGAGCTGAATCAGTGCCAGGTACAGTGAGCCGGCAGCTATGTCTTCCGTGGTGACCTCTCCACCAGATGAAGCCCGCAGTTTGCTTCAGTGGGGTGGCCAGGCACTGTGTGCACTGTCCTACAGGAGCAAAGGCTCACTTGTCTGGAAGCCAACCAGAGCCCAGGTTGGAGGAAACATCTATTTGCCGGAGGAGAGAAGTGGTAATGATTTTCCATCTGCCCTTCTCAGGGATGAAGTGTTCAGAATGTCCAAGATGGCTGAACGTCAGACAGGACCTCTCCAAATGCTTCAACAAAAAGCCTGTAGCTAAGAGAAACACTTAGCCCAGATCTGACTCCTGAAAGACTGCAAACTTATCAGACCTTGCACCAGTAATATTTGGAGATAGCTAAGCATTTTCAAGTACCAATATAAAAAAAAACACACTAAGAAGTCAAAAAAAGGCTACAAAATCTTCATCATCCACCCAAAGACATTATAGTTCAGGACAAAATTAAGTTGTCCACATAAAATTGCATTTGTTAGTATTTGCAATAAGATAATCTGGATTTTCAACTAAGTATTATACTAAAACTCACCCAAAACAGAAGTCAGTCAAATGTTTCAAAAACTGAAGGTAATACACAATAGTGATAAGAGCATGTTCTAGTCAGGTAGTCCTTAGTCCAAGTGCCAAGTGTCACTTATGATCCATGACCCCAGATAAATCTGTTCCAGTGAACCTTACTTTCCTCACTGTAAAATAAAGCTGGTGATTATACCTTCCTCCAAAATCTTTTATGAGATTTAATTGAGATAATGGAAGAAAGCTGAGACAGCAACAAGCACACAGATGGTTAGTATTTATACACATCTGGAAGACAAGCAGCCACATGTAAGAAGTATTCTGCAGCCAGGGCTCAGACCCACCTGGGCTGCATTTATACTGAGGATGACTCCATCTAAGCGGCACAAGCAGAAGAGAAATCCACTATTAATACTAATGCATGTTACTCCCACCCAGACTACAAGAGTTCCCACTGTTTTGTCACCCTCAGGCACCATAGGAAGGGCTACCCAAAACTTGATTAGTGGAAAAAGGAATACACAAAGTCATCATTTAAGTTTGTAAGGTTCAAAACTATTCTTCTACAATGCCACGACTCATACACAGCCAGCCCTGCATTCCTCATCCGTGTGATAACAAAAGCACGACTGCACCAGAAGGCAGTTCTTCAGTTGTGAGGAGGATATTGCTAGCATGGTGCATCCCTTACACCAACACTGCATACTGAAGACAAGGCCCTCAGCTACTCGGCACAGAGAGAAGACCCTCAATGTACCTCCAAGAGCTGTGACAAGGGACTGAGCTACAGTGGGGCAGGAGGCACACAGCAGCCTATGAGTGGGAGACAAGAGAGCCTGGGCATGTGCAGGGAACATGGTCAGATTCTAGCCCCAAATGGGAGCAGTCATGAAAAATCACCTATGCCCTCACTCACTTCTGAAGGAGCTCTGCTTTGGCATTTGCAGCTCAGTGTCAATGTGGAGAAGATCACCTGCAAGCCCACCCCACAAGTCTCCAGAATGGCCGGGCGAATGCAAGTCTGCACCATTCTTCTGCTTAAATCCAGTCTCCTATATATAACGTATCAGATTGTCGGTACTGGCATACAAGGCGGCAATGTTTACAACTGGCAATATCAGCTTTATTTTTCTTCTCTAACCATGCTCCCCGTGCATACAAAGCTTTTCCTACAACACATATCCATCTGTCCCATAGCTACTTTTGCCCTAACCTACTCAACTGTGAGACTCTGCTTGCCCATGCGTTATTTCAAGACCACTAAAACCTGGATCTTTATATCCTCACACTACCTGTATGTCACATGATTCACCCTCTAAAAAAAAGAGTATTACAAAATATGAAATGGAAAAAAAATATGAAATGAACAACATGTATTAAGAATGCTGTATGTGTCTTTAATCAACCACCCTGTAAGCTCATAGGAAAGAATTGTCCTATTTATATTTTTGTACCTCCCCTGCCTGTTCAAATAGGTTACTTACAACATTAGCTCATCTATAGAGTCAAACAGCACAAGATAAAGAGCTGTCTACTCATGAAAGTAGACTGAGGTAGAAAAAACTCCATTTGTAGAGCTACAGACTGACATACAAAGGCACCTATTCTTGGGGCTAGGACTGAGGCTCAGAGCCACCCGATTCTAAACCTAGACAAATCTTTGTAATCTTGGAAAAATATTTAAAAAAAAAAAAAACAACAAATCTTTCATTTATTTGGTACAGCAACTTGTTATGCGGCTCAGACTCATAGTGCTCCTTCTGTGTCAGCCTCCCCAGTGCTGGGATTACAGGTGTGTGCCACCACGCTATTTCAGTGACAAGCATGGCACACCCAGGGTTCCAGAGCTAGCACAGCATACAATAATAGGGACTGAACCTGGATCCTTGCACTTTCCAGGCAGGTGCTTTCTAGGTGCTGCTGAACTATCTCCCCAGCCCCTAGAAAGTGTTTCTGCAGATGCTAATAGAAGCTTGAGGGGCCACTGTTCCTTCACTAGCTTACCATTGTATTTCATTATGAGAGTAGAGTTAAAACTGTTGGGCAGTTAGGTGAACTCAAGTGACCAAGCTCCACACTTAGGGATTAACCTTGATGTCATCAAAATATACACCACAGCGCTGAACAAGCAATGGAGCAAACTACGGATCTGTCTTCAGAGAGCAAGGCTTATCACATGTTTACACTCTCCTGGGAACCTACTCTTAAGAAATGATTCCTGTTGATTCTTATTCGGCTTAGGAGGGTAATGAGAGTCCATTAAGATAGGCCTGATGCTGTTTCCTAACCTGGGGTTGGGTAGACCCATCTGTGCTAAAATAAAGCATAACCAGTTCCTTTCACTGATAAAAGAGTACAATCCTCTGAACAAAACTTTATATTTTCTACTGTGGGTGAGACATTACTTTCCTCCTATAAACTAAGTCTAAATTTTCTATAGACTACAAGTACTCACACTCTATTTTCTTCATATATTTTAATTCTGCCTAATAAACTCTTTGACTATTTTTAAATAAAAATGGAAATAGTGTAATAGAAAATCAAAGGGCTGCCCTGACTTATTACAAAATTGAATGCAGCTAAAACATGTACTGAAAATGTACATCAAGAAAAATTGGAGGTGGGTGTGGTGCTGCACACCTGTAATTCCAGCAGGAGACTGAGGCAGGAGTATCATCATAAGTTAAAGGACCTTCTGGGCTACATTGTGAATTTAAGGCCAGAATGAATTAGAGTGAGAACTTGTGTCAAAAGAGACAGAGACAGAGAGAAAGAGAGAGAAAGAGACAGAGACAGAGACCGAGAGACAGAGACAGAAGAAAGAAAGCAGATGGCCAAATATAGACAGCTAGAGATAGACAGTGACAGACATGATTTGAAAATTTTCAATATTGTGGAACCAAGTCTAACAAGAAAAATGTGGTCAGTCAATGAAGATATCTTGACAATGAATGGGAGTTTTCTATTTAGCAGCCTTTCAGATGGAGGAAACTTATGAGGATTCTCCTCATATTGGGGAAAATCAACCTCGAGACTTGAAGACTAGTCGAGTCCATTTGCAGGGAGTCATGCTTCTGTGAAGTGTTATGCAATCATCTTTCAGGAAAACAACAAAAGGTGTATTCCTCTTCATGGACTGAGAAGGGTTAGAACAAAGAAATAAACCTAATGGATAAGAAATGAGATGTCTGCTGCCCAGGATGTCACAGAGGACATGGCCCAGGATGACCTTTGCAGTATAGTACAACCCTAGAAAGATCTGGCTGTCAAAATAAAACAGTCAGCTAACAGGGTCAAGGGCTCCATGCTTATAGAGAAGAGCACTCAGCATCTAAGAGCACAGGAGTACCTCTATATTTTAGCTTTTTTAAGAATCAAAAGATTGAGAGGCCGGGGAGATGGCTTAGTAGAATAAGCACTTCCCTGGCAAGCGCAAGGGCCTGAGTTCAATCCCCGGTTCCACCAAAAAAAAAAAAAAAAAAAAAAAAAAAAAAAAAAAAAAAAAAAAAAAAAAAAAAAAAAAAAAAAAAAAAAAAAAAAAAAAAAAAAAAAAAAAAAAAAAAAAAAAAAAAAAAAAAAAAAAAAAAAAAAAAAAAAAAAAAAAAATCAAAAGATTGAAACAAAACATAAAAAAGTACAAAATATTAAAATTACAACAGCAAGATGTAGGGTATTATAAAATAAAACTCAACAAAATAAAAGAAAAACTTTGAAGTCCTATTACTAATATTTATTTAACACTGAACAAAATGAAGAAAGGGACAAAGAAATTAAGCAGCCAATAATAAAAGCACAGGCCAACACAGCGCCACGCCAAGACCAGGCACTCCCTCAGTGAAGGCCCCAGCACTTGCCATTCAGCAAGAGGCAACCCTGTGCAACTCTAGTGCTCTGGGCTGCCCAGCCCGACACCTACAAACTTCACTCTAAGCAGCTGCGGCCAACTCCTAAATTTCATAAATTCTTCACCCTACTTTTCTACTTAGAATGACAGAGATGTGAAAGGGAGAGAGAGGGGAAACAACTGTTTTACAAATGTATGATTTCAATGAGAAATTATTAATAGATTTACTCTCTATGCAAGCCATGGAATGAAACACCTATACAACTAACTTAATTTGTTGCCTTAAATAGCTATGATAGAAATGTTTCTTCAATGTACTAGTTATGCCACATATTTACTCAAGAATATTAGAAAAGATTTGTATGCCAAATTCATTTCATTTAAAATACACATTTCAAATCTAACAGTTCTTGCCTCTGCATTTTACAATCCAACTTCAAGAAACAGAAGTGCTAAGGGTAGGGCTGAGCCCAGCACCCAGCACAGAGCTGCCCTGGCCTGCTGCAGTGCCTGCCCTGCAGGCCTTGGAACCCTTCCTTGGGAGTATTCACTACTTGGCATCATCCCTTGTAACTCGCATTTCCCAATAACGTCAGAACCCTCCTTAGATGATCTCTTTTTGTTCTCTCAATGCAGCACTCAGGAGACCGAGGCAGGAGTATCACCACAAGTTCAAGGTCAGCCTGGGCCACACTGTGAATTTAAGGCCAGACTGAATTAGAGTGAGAGTTGAGTCCAGGATCTCACACATGCCAAGAAAGCAACTTACTACTGAGCTACACCTCCAGACCTATGAACCTGCTATTAGGACAGCTACAGTGAAGATGTTTTTTGTTTGTTTTTTTTTGAGAGATGGTCAGGCTACATAGTTCTGTCTGGCCTTGAACTCACTATGCAGCACAAGCTGGCCTCAAACTCACAGCAATCCTCCTATCTCAGCCTCCCAAGGACTGGGATTATAAAATGTACCACCATGTGTGGGTCACTTAATGAGACTCTATCTCAAAACAAAAAATCATAAGGGCTTAGGCAAAGCTCAAGTACCAGTGCTTGGGTGTGGGGGAGATAAAAAGGAAAAGCTCAGGAGAAATATTTTGTCATGCAGTCACACAGTGCCTGGGAAGCTGAGACAGGAGGGTCACCATAGTCCAATCTGTGCAATGAGGCCCTGTAGACCCTGTGTTAAACATATATATATAAAAAAAAAAAAAGTAAAGAAATTTTGCACAGAAAATGTACAAGTTACTGGGTTTTATGGGCTGAATTAACATCTGCCAGAGGAACCCTGAGAGGAAGCAGTTAGCTAGCATGTTATCTGACCACAGGCATTCAGCACACAAGCCTCTTTGTCTGGGTAGCACTACCCAGCACTGCAATGCAACATAAAGAATTAAATCATACATTAGAAAGCTAATACAGAAAGCATGCTTCTCGGTGGTCCTCTACCATAGAATGCCTTTCCAAGTAACAAGCTCCAAGACACACACCTACGACTGCTTTGTGTGATGGTGCACACCAGTAACCCCAGCGCTCTGGGAGGCCGAGTCAGGAGGACCACACGCTGAATCCCAGCCAGGCTTTAGAGACTGTTGAGGCCCTGGATTCGATTCTTAGCGCCACACATAAAAACATAAAGAAGGTGTCACATTTAGTACAGACAGTATTTCCATTGCGTAGAAGGGAAGACAAATAAGAAAACTTTGTCAGTCAGATCTTATTCATAATTATCTTCTCTGGTCTCCCAGGGGGCTCTAGCAAAGACTTAAGACATGCTGCCTACAGCTCTTAGACAGGAGCTGCAGGTGGGATGAGGGCAGACAGACCAAATGGTAGCACTACCCAAAGGAGAAAATATTCCTACCCACACAAACAGATGCCAAAAGAGCAACTACCGCCACCCACCCTAACGAAGCCAAATGGCTATAAAATTATATTATTCCTATGGAAGAATTTATAGCTACATATAAAATTACAATTCTAATACAAGTTTAAGGATGCTGTCTTTCTAATAATTAAAAAGTTCCTTTTGTCTTTAACTCAGAATATTTCCCTGTTTCCATTTTAAAGAGGTGGCTGAGGTGAGGTCTACTATTTCAGGTGAGCAAAGCTCTGTTCAGAGGCTTTGCACAAGTGTACAGTGATGCAAGATCTTCACATAGCTAAGAGACAAAATTGACAGTATTCGTATGAAGTTTTTCAATTTTATAAAAAACTTCACACAAGACTTGTGGGGGACCACCTGAGCAGCTCTCCTTGAAAGAAAAGCGACCGTCTCCATTTTGACTGAGTCTGATCCTATTTCCTTGTATTGTTAGGTACAGAGCTGGCTAGGACTTCTGTTTATCCTTCAATTGGCCTTAAGCAATGTGTATTGGTCTAGCTGAGGTGCTGGTGATAGTCTTTGAAGGTGGCACGCGTGTTTCCCTGGTAAGCCTGCTGCTCCTTAACGTGAGCCGGGTAGAGACAGGATGGTAGAGCTAATGCTCCGCGCTGCCAGCTGGGATCAAGCCTCCAGATAAAGGCTATGACTTCCGGGGGCTTGAAAGACTACATCAAAGCTGAAGCCCTAGACTGCCCAAAACATTAAATACTATATAATGCAGATTACTCTCTCTGCATATGGCAGAGATAAATGCTAGCCACCCACCTAGCTCAGCTCACAGTAGTCACCTACTTCCCACAATTCTCAGTCAATCCTCAAGCCACTCCCTCACTGAATAAAAACCGGGTGAGGGGCTGGGGAGATGGCTCAGTGGAATAAGTGCTTCCCTGGCAAGCACAAGGGCCTGAGTTCAATCCCCGGTTCTGCCAAAAAAAATAAAAAATAATAAATAATAAATTAAAAACTAAAAAAAAAAAACGGGTGAGGCCCTGGGTCGCTCTCTTGGTTCTGGAAAGCCATGTCTTGGCAGGACTTAGAGCCCCTCGACTCCCCGATGATTAAAAACATAATTTAGTGTCCTCATTTTCACCGTGGGCTGCATGGAAAGTGGTAGATTCGAATCAACTTGATGGGATTCCAATAACGTAACTTTAGGATTACAAATATTGGTTTCTTGGACTGAGACAAGGACCAGGAAGTGTCTCCTACAAAGACTTTTTAATTTTAGAAAGGGTTAGCTTACGACTTCTTTTGCTCTGTATCTCCCAACTCTAACATTACAACCACACCTAGTATAGCAATGTACGCTGTACCCTAAAATCCCACTTAGGAAAGACTGGAAAGGAAGGTATATCCAGAACAATCTCTTTTCAGAACCAGGAGATAGTGCAGCAGTCTAAGCACCTGCCTGGCAAGGACCCATATTCCGTCTCTGGTACCACATGCCATGCCAGCCCACACTAAGCTGGTCACTGAAACTTGGTGTGGTGGTACATGCCTGTAATCCCAGCGCTGGGGAGGCTGAGACAGGAGGATCACTACAAGTATGCGCTGCATAGTGAGACCCTGGAAAATAAATAAAAATATTTTTTTAAGAGATCTCTTTTAATATTCCCACCACTGCTGCCAGACATGGCAGCGCAGGCTTGTAATTCCAGCACTCGGAATGCTGAGGCAGGAGTAGAGTTCGAGACCATCCTGAACTGCATAGTGAGACCCTGCCTCAAAAAGACCAAAAAAAAAAAAAAAAAAAAAAGTCCCACCGCTATAGATGGCTTCCTCACCTTTCCACCTTCATTTGGTGGGCTCTATACAGCCTCTCTCGCATAAACAAGAGTGGCAACAGGCCACTGCTCTGAAGTCCACTGTAGCTCACCAAAAGGACCGACATGGTCCATTTCTATAAGTAGCACAAAGCATGAGGAAGCAGAACTTGTTTCAAGGGCCAGTGCTGCTAAGCACTCTCTTCCCAGGTGGATACAGACTGCCCCACATTTTGTCACAGTAACTAAAGAGTGCCTCACGACTGTCCCTCAACTTATCCTCCTGACCTGAGTCATAGAGGGAAGGGGCACAGTGGGGAGCTCACTGGCAGTGGAAAGGCTCTCCAGTGGTATCACGACAGAGAGAAAAACCACAGGTGGAAACAAAGCCACTGTCGGTAAACAAGAGGAAAAACTCTGAGGCAGCAAGACCAGAGGTTCCTGACCCCATCCCTAACCAGGGGCGTGGACTTAATACACCAGAGACAGCAGGTTGGTACACTACTTTTTCCTTGCTCCACACCAAATATTGAAAGGACTAAAATAACTAAACAATTAAAAATTGGCCACATGGCTGTGCAAACATCTAACACCTCCCTTTCCAACTGTTCAACATCTTACGTTGTGACTATCATCACATGTGAGTAAAAGACATGAAAACACGGATCTGATGTATTTTGTTAACTGAGTACCTGGTGCAAGGATATCTGATTAACTGCTATGGTGCATTTCTCAGCTGGCCTGGGCTACAAATGCAATTCAAGGCCAGCCTGAACTGCATAGTGAAACCCTTTCTCAAATAAAAACCAATAACAACAACAAAAAAACACCTATGTGGTAGTTTATCAAAACATACCATTCATTGTTGGGGCTGCTGATTGAATATAAATATTTCCTGGGTAAATTCTATGACTCTTTTATACCACAATCAAAAAAGTGGTATCTGAAACTAAGTGTCTCAAAAGAAACAGTTAAAAAACATTAACTACTACTGCTAGTGTTGACTGCAGAGACTTGCGAAAGCATACCTTACATGTTCTGGTTTGTGTAGCTGTTAAAAACAAGAGTATGTTTACTTTCTGGTTTAAAATAAAATGTATCCTCATTCAACTGAAAAATAACATTTTAGCTTTCTGCTAAATTTAACATTTGGGAAGGGAACAGAGCGAGAGACAGAATGTGCTCCTAGAAACTGCACCAGCAGCCAGCCCACACCGCTGCATTGAGCCTGCTCTTCGGGAGTCAAGTCACAATCGCTGGCCAGGTTCCCTTCTTTCTGTACATTCAAAGAATCTTTACATAGCTAAATGGACCACTAAATCCCACAAGAACGACTCAGAGGAAGCACTTCCTCTTAATTCTCTCACATTCCATGGGGCTGACACATGTAACAACAGAAAATACAGTGAAAAGAACAATGGGAACCCTCATACTGAAGCCCCATGAATCCGTCCATGTGCAAAATGGCACTCTCCCTAGCCCACAGACACCTGAGCTTTGATGTCAATATTAACAGTCAATATCTGAGAGCTATAAAGACACCTGGGGAGAGCACTCAAAACAGGATAGAAAAAATATATTTAAAGTTAAAAGGAAAAGGAAAAAATATATAATTCTACTAGAAGAACATGAACCATTTTTCTCACACTAAGTTTTTAAATATCTTTTTCTAAGATGCTAAACAATTTTTTATTTCACTATCATTCAATATAACCTTTTCTGAGCAGATTCTTTTAGGTTCACCTGCATATGAAAGACAGATGCACAGTATTTGTATTTTGGCTGTCAAAAGATCCGGTTCTCTGCTCATGCCACAAACGGAAGCTTCTGTCACTTCACAGAACAAGGTGGGAGACTGGAGTGAGGGGACCATGAAGGCACGAAGAGAGCCAAACCCCGGGACAGCTGCCCTCCTCACACCCTTTACTGCAGAGGGTGTGCAAATGATGAGGACAATGAAACAGACCACCAGCAGGCCACTGTCTCACCACCCACTCAAAGGAAGCACATTTGTTTGAAGAATCGCAGCAATGTTAGAACACACAGAGTTGCAGAAGAAAGACATGAGCAGTACTAGGCTAAATTTTTTATTTCTTTTTGTTTATTTCCTCTGTTTCATCTCTCTGTAGGAAAATTATTTTCTGGATAAACAAATTCATCAAGTTAACTTATTCAAGGGTGGAAATAACTGCTATCGCATAACATCTTGCAAAACAAAATTGCCACTGTAGTATTCCAGTGCTTAAAAGCAAACTGCTATGGCAATTCAACTTCAGCACTAACATAACCCAAACCCCCTATTACCTTCATCACTGCATATTCAATTTACATAATTATTCCGCTATGCTACTCAGAATTTACAGGTAGTTGTATGCGTTCTAGTTATTCTTGATCAGCTATGCTATATCCTCATAGACAGCAAAATAAGGAAACTATAACTTGACACATTCAGTTCATCTGACCAACAGAAACGCTGTGGTTTGACAAAATAATTGTTCAGCAATACTCTGGTTTCTCTTCAGATCATATAAATCTTTCACCTTAATAACTGTTTAGTATATGAATTTACTTAAAATCTCAAGCCACTTAATATTTTTGGACAGCCATGCCTAAAAAACCATGAACAACAAAAAAGCCTTCAAGAGTGGCCTTGCCACACATCATTTTAAATCTGCAAGGGCCGCGTAAGTCATGATGTTACCAGGGCCAACCGCAATGTCACCAATACTCTTGGTGCCCTCAAACACAGCCTCCTAAGTCCCTAGGATACATTCCATCATTTCACTTTTCTCTTGTACATCTCTAAACTAATCAGAAGTGTTCCCATGCAGTTATTTTCATACCACTTGGGGTAAAAAAGTTACAGTTCATGCTGCCTGAAACTATTAGTCAAAAACAACAGAAAGAAAGGAGCAGAGTTTCTGGTCTTTCCTCTTCTTTCTACCAAAAAACGTGACACCAGCTCAAAGCCCTTGTGTGTGCACAGCAATGCCAAGTCCACAGCACAGGCTCTGATGCATGCTTTAGGATAGCACTGCTGGCCCAGCAGAGGGCTACTCTAACTGCTTTTCAGGTACCAGGGACTGCTCGGTGTGCCTAGGAAGTAGTCACAATTTCTGTTGCTAAATATAGTTTTCAATATCCACCCCAAAGTACTCTAGAAGAGGCAGCATGTGATAAAATTCTAAAACAAAAGGTCTAACGGATAGGGTCAAGGGGCTGGGGCAATAGCTCAGCAGCACAAGTGCTTGCCTGGCAAGCCCAAGGTCCCACGTTTGATTCCTGACACCACAAAAAAGTATGACGTGAGTTTGAATGAATATACTTAGAAATTTATGAAAATATCTTAAGGTTCTATGACTTTCTTTCATTAGTTTTTACCATTAGGTGAAAACTTAAAAAATTAAGGTGAACAATGAAGCCACACATCTGGATTCAAAAAGTCCATATTGGTAACCTATTTTCTCAACTGCAGAAAGCTGTTGTCTTTTTTTTTTTTTTGAGACAGGGTCTCCCTGTGCAGTTAGTCTGGCCTTGAACTCACTATATATCCCCGGCTGGCCTCAAAGTTGCAGCAATCTTACCTCAAAAGCTTCTTTAAAACACATATTTGTACATTTTAAGAAAAACATAGCATATTTTTAAAAAAATATTTTGCTCTGATTCCTTCCTCCTTGGGAGAAATGAGCAGGTTTCTTCTTATGAAAAGCACAATACTGAAATTTAAGTAATTACATACTTTGAAAACCTCATAAAGTCAGACTGAAATTTTAGGTGTATTATCCTTGTTTACTATTATATACTGAGAGCATAATATAGTACCTAAAAATAACAAGTATTTAATAAAATATCTTTTAAAAAGATTTTTTAACTCTTTTTTATTTATATATTTGGTGCAGGGGCTCACTACACAGCTCAGACTCAGCGATCCTCCCGTTTTCAGCCTCCCCCGTGCTGGGATCACAGGCGTGCACCAGCACGCCCGGGCTCAGTGGCTGGTGTAGAGTGCACAGAGTTGTGGGCCGACTGGCACAGCATGTGGTAGGGGGATCAAACCCAGGGCCTTGCACTTGCCAGACAGGCACTTAGTCTGCTGAGTTATCTCCCCAGACCAATAAAATACCTCTTAAATAAATGAAATAGATTTTGAAATAGGTGAGTTTAAAAATGTTTGTGAGAAGAAATTACTAATAATAAAGGGACTGAGGCATCAAAGAAAGCTCAAAAGTAAATACAAATGCTAAATCATCAGTAAGTTTGAGTTATTGAATATAATTCAGTTATTTGACATTCCAAAAAGTTTAATGGAAAATTCTTAAATGCAACACATCACAAAATGTATTTGGATTAGATATTTTTTGCAAAAAGCTGAAAATGCAAGTTTGTTCAACTTCATAGTAACACCTTTCTCATTGCAGACTTAATCTATTCTGTTCTATTCATTATCTGTACATACACACAGAAATGCAGCCAACAAATGAAAGTTCTGTGCGCCAACAATCGCAGAGCTGAGCTGTGCGTGCGTGTATGTTTACTCATACGCATGGGGGCAGGGGTGGAGCGTGGTTTCTAATGCAGTTTGCAAACAGGCTCAGATTAACCAAGTCTGACCATACTTCCATCTGGAAACTATATTTTCTAACATGTGCCATATTCTGAAAAATAGATTCAGATGTTTGGAACTGGTTCAGAACAGTTGTTAGAAATGTTCAGTACAAATGAAAAAAATTAGCCTTCAATGTCTTCTCCTCTCCGCTTTTCTTACTGAATAAATATGCCTTCTGGGGGGTCAGAAAGTTGGTGGGGGAGCCAGGAAAAAGAGGGAAGAGGGAGGGAGGGAGGGAGGGAAGAAGAGGGGAACACTCATTCCTAGAATCTAAAATTCAAGTTATTCTTGAATATATATCTAATGGATGAGTGGTGTTTGATTTCTCCCTCTCTATCCACTAGAACTTCAGCTTCCCCCTGGAAGATTTACTCCACTAATAAGAAAAAATAATTCTCCTGTTTCAAATTCTGGGAAGCAGGGCTGAAATGCTTAGTAACGAGGTTACCTTGTGCTCTTCTATAATCCTTCCCGTCCAGTTCTACAGTCACTGAAGATGGGGGTGTTGGTCTATGTTTACAATACATTGTAAGGGAGGGAGGGAAGGGGGAGCACTCATTCCCACAATTCAGATGTTCCCCCCACAATTACAAATAATTGTGTTGTTAATTTGTGGCCACTTTTAAATGATAAACTTTCACAAAAAACATAAGCTGATTTTTTAAATAGCTTCTCTTAATCTAGTACGGTCTCTGAGTGAACATTTCATACTAATAGAGTCCTAAATTCTAGAATGCACAGAAACTTCATTTTAGTGTGGCTACTACAGAAAGATGCTCAGCAATGACCAGAAACCCAGCCGCCCCACCCGCCCTGCTCACTCCCAGGGTAGCACAGCTCCGCTCGCACTCTGAGCATCTGGGACGGCTGCTTCTGCCCACAGCCTACCTTGCCTTCTTGCTGCATTTGGGTTTTGGCGTGGTAGTTTTTGCTTTCTTTTCCTTTGGCTCTTTGGGAATCTTAGGGGCTTTTGGGGTCTTGGGTTCCTTAGGCTCTTTTTTTTCCTTAGGTTCTTTCAGTTCCTTCGGATCTTTTTTTACCTTCAGCCTTTTCTTTTTCTTTTTTTCTTCTTGGGACCCATCCAGTGAGTTCCTACTTAGTTCTTGGTTATCAACCCCACCAGAGAAGTCATCTTTACCAAAATTTTTATTGGGATCTTCAGCAACAATATGGTTGTTTTTCTTTTTCTTCTTCTTTTGCTGTGGCTGTTGTTCTCTTGATGGCAGGTAATCATCACTCTTCACTAGCTGAGCATTCGGTCCACTAACCTGAGTCATATCCGGCACTGGTTTCTCTAGAAAGGGCTCCGACGGAGAATGCTAAGAGACACAAATAGGAACTGAAATTAGTCTATCATTCTTCACACTGAAGAAAGGAACTGAGAGATAATGGCTGATGTTTCTGAAACTTAACTCCAATATCTCACCAACTGTATACTTGGAATCTATTATTTTCTCTCATTAAAAAAAAAGTTTCCTTATGACCAAAGCTATTAAATTAATAAAATGTCAATTCAGCAATACAGAAAATAATTCAGTGAAGGAAGGAAAAACCTGTCACACATCTAAAGTTACTGTCCATTCTTAAAAAACAGAATGTTAGAATGCAAAACAGCAGTGAAATTTATGCCACAGAGAATAAATCTGAGGGTTTTTTCCATGTGGGAATAGGACCTGAAGTAAAAAGTCTATAATTTAGCCATTTAAAAGAAAGAACAGACCTGCTTAGGCAGAGCATATCAGCTGGGGTTTGATCTCTGGCGTGCTGTGCCAGCCCTGGCCCCAGGGTGAGCTGAGACTGTGATTGAGACTGAGCATGGTGGCATGTGCCTGTAATCCCAGCACGTGGGAGGCTGTAAACAGGAGGATCACTACGAGTCTGGTCTATGTAGTAAGACCCTGAACACCCTGTGTACTCTGTACCAAATACAATAAATGAATGAACGAACAATCGAACAGGGTTTGGGATGCAGCTTAGCAGCATAAACACCTGCTTGGCCAAGTGCAAGGTCCTGAGTTCAATCTCCACTACTGCAATCAATCAATCAATCAATAAATAGCAAATATACTTAAGACTCCAAAATTCTGCTACCATAAAGTTTGCAATCAAGTGTAAACCTAACACATAAGTACTGAACAATACAAGTCATTTCTCATTTAAATAACATTAATTAAAATACCAAGTTAAAGTCACATAAACAAGCTTAGTGATTTAGAATTGACTAAATTTCCTTTTTTTTTGCAGAACCAGGGATTGAACTCAGGTCCTTGCACTTGCCAGGGAAGTGCTTATTCCTCTGAGCCATCTCCCTGGCCTCTAAATTTCTTATACTGATAAGGATGGTACATAATCGTTCTTCTCCTTAAAGCTTTGCATTTTGAAATTTCACTGGGGAAAAAGAGAACTCAGTTAATTTGATATGCCTTGCAGGAGATTCTTGGCATTTATTAGAGACATACCCAGAAACTGTCTTCAGACTAACAGAAAACACTGACAACTGGGACAGGAGGTTGGGTCAGAAAGCAACTGAGGCCAACATCAGCCCTGCAGCTCACGCTCAAGTCAGGCCAGGGTTATATTATTATCTATGTTATAAAGTATAACATCTAAAAACCTTTAATTTCAATGAAACCCTTGAAAGTATTGCTCATTTTCTGCCTTTTCCACAGGCTTCTCCTGCACAAGATAACCATAAGTGGGCAGTATTATTTCTAGGAGCCAGGCATGTGCTTCCCACCTAGGACAGCTCAAAGTCCCCAGCCCAGCCTGTATGCTAAAAAGATGGTGATGCTTCCATTTTATAGTTGAGAACAGGGACTCTAACATCAAATAACTTGCCCAAGCAGATACAGATGGAAAGTGACAAAACCAAGAGGGACAGAGAAGCAACACTCCACACAGCCTCCAAACACAGGGTAGGCACCTGTAGACTTGAGACTGACACAGTGCAAGCCAAGGCTCACCACGGGGAGGGAGGCAGGGAGGGTTAAAATCAATACGCAAGTACATTCAACATAAATTAGGTCCAAATACTAGTATTTGTTGGCACCTATCTTGTGCTATGTGTCAGTCTTCTGTGTTAGTTCATTTGAATTCCAAACAAAAATGTGAAAACTTAGTCTCATCTTTTAGAAGGAGCAATTCAAGGAGGTAACAAAGTATCCAAGGCCACAGAAGAAGCAGAGCTGAGATTTGAAACTAGGTTTCCTAAGCCAGTGTTCTCCTAACGCTGTCCCACTCTTCCTGAAATCCTACACATAGTCATCTCATTAAGAAGGCTACAGAGGATTCATTCAATTTACAAAGTAATCACAAAACTAAACAGAATGGTTGTTATATCATTTACATTGTTTCCACTAAAACTTGTAAAAGAAACCCACATCCAACTCTAGCTGCACTGGCAGAGGAGCAAGAAGCCAGGCCTCTGAGATTAAAATTGTATGCTGGGCCTCACCATTAACTATCATTCAGGGTGATTACTTCACCTACTTGGGTGGAGTTTCTCCATCCATGAAGCAAAAGTTTTGGGTTCAATTATTTTCCCAAAGTGTACTCCAAAATGTTACAGTATTAACATCTTAAAAAACACATTGCCCTTTCTTGGGCACAACAGAGGAGGAATAATCCTGAAAAAGTCAAGACATACTGGAAGAAAGAGAGTAAGGTCAGAGTTTGAAGAAGAGCACTCAGCCTCTGTACCAGGGAAAACGGCTAATCAAATGCCGGGAGCCGCTCCTGCTGTGGTATATTATGCCCTATAAGCACTCTGATTTAAATAGCTTAAGCCTAATTAATTACTATATATTATTTCCTAGTGTAACTGAAAAGGGAACAACACATCTTTTTTGTGAGGGACACAGAAATCAAACTTATTTGGAAGGAGCTATTTTTCAGCTAATGGAAGGCCAAGTTGTTCCTGAAAAAAAAGAAAAGGGAAGAGTAAGCAATGACTAGACTCAGAACAGTGGATTAGCACCAGACATGCGCACCAACTCCAGAAGCAGAATGTGAGTCTCCAGCGAGATTCCCTGGCACACGTTTATGAACTAGAAATAGCATATCACATAACACAGAAACACTAAAAATTTACACTGTAGCACACAAATCATTTTACATGTTTCTTTTAGAAATAAGTAACACATAAATTAGTAACTTGATAAAAATTTTAATCTTCCATAAGGAGGAAAAAATTAAAGATTAAATACAAAAAAAGCATTAATCTTATTTTCTATGCAGCAGAATTATGTTTTGGTACTATCTGAAATAGGGTGAAAAAGGTGTTCAGAAATATTATAGTGTTTACCAGACCCACATCTCCCTAAATCTTTTAGAGAAAAGCTGTTTTTGTAAACATTTAACAAAGAACAGATGGCCTGCCTTAATCATGTGGGGAAAAAAAAAACCTGGAGCTCCCAGTAATACCCTGACAAAGTCTCACGGGCCCAGCCTTCTCCCCGCCCCCCACCAGCTGCATGGTACACTTTTCCCTAATGCTATTTAATTTTACATCGGGCATTTTCCCATCAATTCCCACTGCTTGACAGGTAATCAATGCCATTAACATCTGATATTACCATATAGGGCATTCCTAAACCTCACATTTACTAGAATAAACAGTGTTAAGAGTCCAAAGATATTTTTGAATACACCCTATACAACTTTCTCTGTGACGTTATTGTCTATCACAATATTTGGGGATATTATGGAATATATAAGAACAGTGACATAAACTTTTGAAACTTAAACAGCATGACTAATATTTAAATACATAAAAATGACATACAGGTGTTTTGTTTAAAAAAATACCATAAGAAGCAAAAAACAACTGTTTTTATCTTTTACTCCACTGTTCACAGAATATAAATTAGGAAAAATAAAAATAAGTTGCTTCATATAATTCACTGATTAAACGGTATGCAAGAGAACCAGAGGAGAGCCAGGCAGGGACATGAAGGCAGAGATCCTGTTATTTTAAGAAACCTAACCCAGAATGTTCAGAAGGGCCATAGAAGAAACTGAAAAGCCATGGGAGAACTTTTTATCTACCTTCACTGTGCTCTTCTTCCACAATTCATCAGCATTTCTGGTGTTAAAAACATATTTATTATCTGTTCCATAGTTACATCTTGAGGCTTCAGCCTGTCATTAGCAATGTGCAGGGACACTAGCGACTCATGAGCTACTAGCAGCATGCAATCTTTCCAACAAATACTTATAAGCTTTGCAAAGTGACAAAAGACAGACATCTACGAATAAATACAGGCAATTTTATGTGGGTTACTTACAAATAAGTCTAAAACCAAAACAATGCTTTAAAAAATGAGAGACAACTACCAAGTCACTCAACTAAAACAGACTTCTGGGGATGAACAGCTGCCTGGAACTCAGGAAGACAATAAAGAGGGCACAGGAGTACCAAGGACAAACGTGGAGCCCAGTAAAGAAGTAAGCAGCCACTGTACACCCAAGGGACAAGAAATAAAAACATCCACTTAATATGTTTAAACGGTTTATAAAAATGAAAACTGCAATTAGCCATATAGGGTTGAAATGTACTTTTGGTATTTTTAAAGCAGCTTTGGAGACACACTGTAATCACTGATAGCCTTAGCTTTTTTTTTTTTTTTTTTTTTTGCCACACTCCCCAGGTGCTTGGTCCCTCTACATTCTTTGAAAATGGAACTCTAGCATGAAAACAGAAGCTCAATCTTCAACCAAAAGTGCACAATTATTCAAAGAGCATTTAGCAAAGATTCAGCAAGTGCTGTTGAGACTAACAGTGACACTGACAGAAAGAAAATGTATTCAGAATCTGATGCCCAATTCATTTATTCATTGAACAAATATTTAAGGATACAACTGTGATATCTACAGTCCTCCGCTCTACCAGCTGAGCTATCAAAGGGTGCACTTAAGGATATAACTGAACAGGACAACCACAAGGAAAGTGGGAGGGAGGGTGTGCAAAGCACCTAATTTAGACTGAAACCAATGAGGTTTCCTAGAAGAAGTTAGCACAGACTGGAACAGAAGGGGACACAGGCTCCGGTCAGGTATCTGTTCCTCAATGGAAGCAGCCTGAACAATGTGGCTGGAGGCATAAATACACATTACAAACAAGTTGCTTTTGGTGCATGTGGAGGGGTGGAGGATTAAACCCAGGCTTCACAAGGTAGGCAAATGCTCTATGACCAAGCTACCTCCCCAGTCCTTCTTTTATTTTTATTTTCAAATGGGGTCTAGCTGAGTTGTTCAAGCTGGCCTGACTCTTATTATGATTCTGCCTTAGCCTCCTTAGTAGGTGGGACTATAGGTCCCACCACTGCACCTGGCCTAGGCTTTTTAAACCCACGTTATAGGGTAGAAAATCAAGGTAAGTAGATATGTGTTTCAATGTCAAGTGAAATTATTATTTTTTAATAAGTCTTAACTTGATTTTATGATATAAAATACTAAGCACTGAAATATTATTAAGAGAAATGAGAATTATAATATTTTGTTTGACTAAACTTAGTATGAAGAGTGAAAGCCTCAAGTTCAAACATTTAAGTGTCAATTTTATTTGGCACCTTCTTAACAATTTTCAGGAAACATTATTTGTTCAATGTATATAGCTATGAACATAAAAGCACAACCACAAAACATGAATGAATACCATTAGGCTTGTTGGTCATATGAATTAAGAAGGCAAAAAATTCAAGTTAAAATTATTCAGAGGTGTCCCATGAAAATAGGACTCAAGTCACACAAGTTCACGGAATTGTGGCCAGCTAAGTCTAACAGATACTACAGGACTTGCCAAGCACTGTTACCCACCAGGTAAGGAAGAGGGAGTGGATAAAGAAACTGGCTGAGCACTCCTAACACAACAATCCAAAATCCAAAATGCTCCAAAGGCAGAGGGTCTCTGAGGGCCAAAAGGACAGAACAAGTGTGAAAGAGTGCCAGCAAAACCTTGTTTCATGTAATGAATTATTTAAATAAAATTACTTTCAGACAATGTATATAGTACATATCAAACAAATGATTTTGAGTTTAGACTTGGGTCCTCTCTCAAACATATCTTATTCTGTATGTTCAAATACTCAATATCTGGAAAAAAATCAGAAATCCTAATCACTCCTGATATCAAGAATTTTGAATAAGAGATATTTACCTTACACTGTACATCACACCTATCCTAGAGGTATTAAACCATATTATCTTGAATAAAAATGTTTCTGAAAATACACTTGACTCTACTTCTGTAGCAGGGCAAGTCTATAACCTTCTCTGGGATGAGTGTTTGGGTGTGTGTGTGTGTAAGCAGTGGTAATCAAAGGCTTTAGGAGACAGCATAGGACTCTGAACAAATATAATTTTATATAAAAATCATTCAAGTAGCTCATTAAGTTGTCAGTTTCTTTTATGCTCAATTTACATCACTAGTAGTAATAAAGCAGGAATATTAGTAAAGCCATTTAAAGAAGACTAGCATAATTTTTTGTTAAAATATAGACAGATGCAAGAAAATTACCAAGTTAAAATGAATTCTACAACATAGTAATTTATCATATATTTTAGATTCATTAATTTTAAACTTGAGATAGTTTTTAAAATTACTGCTAAAATACCTAATTAATTAATTAATTAATTATTTTGGTGGAACCAAGGATTGAACTCAGGCCCCTGTGCTTGCCAGGGAAGTGCTTATTCCACTGAGCTATCTCCCCGGCCCCAAAACACCTAATTTTAAAAGGCATATTTAAAGTTTCAGTTTCCTGCTTATGTTTTTAGGCTGTCATTAGAATACTCACTATATAAGCAAAAATCTTAAGCAGCTATAAATTAATACTAATCAGTTTTATGGTACCTAAATTATTAATATAATTTGAATTAGTAGGGGAAAATAATGAATGAAGCAATCATGTTAATTTTATTTAATTTTTGTATTTTAGGGAAGGGTCTACAGGGTGTTCAGGATCTCACTACTAGATCGGACTCTACCTGTTTACAACCTCCTAAGAACTGGGATTACAGGTATGCACCACCATGCCCAGGCTCAATCATATTAAATTTAAAGCTAGGCCGTTGTACATCAGATACAGCACACTAAGTACATGTGCATACTCAGGAGTGGAGCATGCCATGGCAGCTGCCAGGCAGCATTCTGCAAGTGCAAAATACTCTGCTGTGTTTCCTGAGTTTGTTTCACAGGAAAATACAGCAATCAAATTCCATCAATGCTAAGCAAAGCCTTCCTGAGTGCTGGAGAAATTCTAACTGGAGAAAGCAGGACTCCTCCAGGCAGAGGGGTCCGGGGTGTCTCCCGCAGCTTCTTTGTCTGCCTCACCCACTGCCACCGTTCCAGCCATCTGCCCCTCCTGAGCCTTCCTGACTTGTGCAGCTCTCAGTAGAGTAGGCTGCACTCAGCAGTTCCAGGGACGCAGTTCCATGGGCCCTGAGCACATGCTACTGTGCCAGCCAGGCCTCTCCAGGGACATGGGAAAAGTGGTGGAGGACTCGCCTGGTGTTCAGGGGAGACACTCCCAGGATGGTAGGAAGTCCTGAAGCCATCCCTGTACTGAGAGATTATCTTTAACCACCTGTTGCTGAGTTATTTTTACATGCCATTAGCACTGCTAAACATTTTATATACCTCTAAAGTTTTTCCATTAGTTCTCTTAAGGTTTGGGCACTAGCTGTTATTATTGCTGTTTTTATAAAGGAAGAAACTGAAGCTTTAATTTATCCAGCTGGAAAATGACATAGATGTAGCTATGAAACCCATGCACCTAACTCAACTTTCCATGGAGCTCTGGTACTCACTAGCTACCCCAGTAGTGACCCACAGTTAGAGGGGTGACTGCAAGCTCTCCTAAGGTGACTGCCTGCAAACCCAGGAAGGAGCTTACTGTCTTTTCCAAAACCACAAGGCTTTATTCTTAAAATCCTAATCCACAATCCACAATATAAATCAAGAACTTTTTGCCTACAAAAAGTCAAAACTGAACTAAAACTGTAAAGCACCACTACCTTTTTACCCAAGGATAAAAATGTAGGTAAGAATTGACTTTCTTATTGAGCTTCACAGCTAAAATGTTATCTAGTCTCAAAATCTTCCTATTTGATAGGTACCCAGCCAACATTGGGTTTTGCTTTGCCCTAGGTCTGTTGCAAGTCCTTAAAGACCAGAAAAAAGAGAAGTCCACTCGTTGCTGTGCCTTGAGAAGTCCCCCAGCCAACTGCTATACAGAGCTGATTATATGACTTTCTATTCAGTGCACTGTTTATGAAGGATTCTAACCAATTCTTTTCTCCAACTTCATAAACACATCAGCCAATTGTTACTTCTCAGGAAAAGCACCAGATCAAGTTATAAGTTGTCATTTAGGGACCACAGAGTTGACACAGTCCATTTGTCCACACACACATACAGCCCTAAACCTAATGGTGACCTGATGCTAAAATGCTTCTGATGTATCTCTGTCACTTCATAAAGTCTTGTGAAAAAAACTGCTTAATTGTTTATATCAAACTTGCATAGTATTTTTATGTGTTGTGGCTTTTCAGAAGAAAAAAAAAACTGCTCTTCCTCTAAAACCTCTCTTTATCCTGATAATGACAGAGGAAAAAAAAAATTAAAAAGAATTGCATACGTGTCGACAGAAACCATCACTACTTCTGTAAATAGGAGACAAACACAAATCAAAATATATGGCAGTAACAGAGAACAATGTTTTGGGTCTCCTGCACCAGGGGTGGGATGGGAGTACGGTTAACAGCAGGCCTGTACCCCTCTACATAAAGAACACCACCCTGAGAAAAGTCAGGCTTTGCAATGTGTAGATCATATCCCTCTGACTGATCATAAACAAACTATTCCCCATTAGGAAGAATCGGTATAATCATGCTCTTGCACTCTCCTATTTCTAAACATTTTTAGGGAAATAAATCATTGAGCATTATATTCCACTGAACAATGCTTTCTAGAAGCAAAAATGGCAAAGATAATATAAGTTTAGGTGTGTAACAGTTGGCACATAAGCATCTCTCCCTTCCCTCTTTGCTCACCACCCTGTACGTACTGCCTTCCTTTAGTAGGTTTACCTCAATAATCGTCAGTGAAGGAAAATTAATAGCAATAATTTCCATTTCATGCATTTACCTAAAGTTGGCCCTCCCAAAGATGTGTCAGGAAGCTTGAATTCGGCAATGGAACACATATCCGAATCTATCCAGCAATAGCTTATTAGGGATCAAACTCAAGAAAACACAAGACAACAGTGTTGTTGAGGTAGTTACAATGTTTTGCACAGACATCTTACTCAAAAAACTGAAGACAAATTTACACACTAAAAAAAATTAATTTAATATAACAAGTTTTTACTGCACAATTTACTTCAGCATGCCATCATCATCAGTAAGCTCAAGAGCCAAGTGTGATTTTGGCTCTGAAAGAAGCAAACTGTACCAAGTTTATACTGAAGTCTCCATTACCCTTAGAAGTTAATATTAAAAGTAACTTATGCTATTTCTATGAATTAAAAGACTGACAAAAGGTGAGTCTAATAGTGAGCATTCCCAGGGGTTTGTACAGAATTGGGAACAGAACAATCCTTGAAGAGGGGGGAAAAATGAATTTATAAAAAGCTTGGTGATAAAGTTAATTTACATACTTTGGGCAAGTTCTCTAGGACTCAGAAACAGTCTGGTAAATTAAGTTTGCAATAAATGTTTAATGATAGACTACATCAGTCCTATAAAAACTTAAACTCGTGGGAGACAGAATTTTAAGATGGCCCCATTATCTCTAGAAGTCTGGACTTTAAGCCAAGAGAACATCCACACTCTCATATGTATACATAAAGGTGCAAGGATTTCACAGGCCTGATCAAGGTTCCCAAATCACTGGTTTGCAGTTACATAAAGGGACAATTATCCTGGATGGGCCCAATTCAATCAGGCAAGGCTAGTAAGAGGGCTGGGATCTACATCTGACTTTGAAGAAGCCAGTGACCACCATGCAGGAGGAACCACAGACAGGACGCAAGGACAGCCTTCAGAGCTGAAGGCAGCTTCAGGCGACAACCAGCAAAAAATGGAACTCGGTCATTCAGCATGCAAAATGTATTTTATCAATAACTGGAATAGACCTAGAAGCATCTCTTTCTAGTCAAGATGTCAGAAGAGAGTGCTCTTGAGGATATATGAGTGCACTCTGATGAGGTCTTGAGTAGTAGACCCCACTGAACCACAAGAGAGGAAACAGAGGTTATTATAAACTATGAAATTTGCAGTAATGTGTCACACAGAAATACATATGTTAAAATTAATACAGATCTTAAAATCTTTTCCCCCTTTCTAAGAATGGTTGTAGTAGTGTGAGAGAACTTAAAGTCTTAACTCTCACGTGAATTATTTGTTTTTCTCATCTAAGATCCCTTTTTCCTCATGAAATGCTTGTGCTTCCACATGAAAACAGACCACACAGCAGGACCTCCTTTTGCCTTTGTAGACACATTACTCTTGGGAGAGTCTTAGCATTTCTCAGTCAAGCAATATTCTACATTGATAACAACCTTGTGAATTGCTTCTGCTTTGCAAATGGTTTGGGAAACTAAGGCTCTCAAAGGGGTTAAGAAATCTGCGCCAAGTCACCAAAAGCTGATGCGAAAAGGAACTGGTGGAAGCAGACACTCTGCAAAGCCCACATTCTTACCCAGTATGTTCACTTCTCTCCAGTGTAATGGCAAGGGATATGGCTGTGGGAATCAGCTGGACGGTGGTGGGACGACTCTGACAGGGGAGCCCCACGGATTTCACAGTATTCTGAAGGGCTAGAGTCACTGGGTTATTTACCACTGAAACTATCCCAGCGAGGAAACTATTGAAGAAAAAACTCATCTTCAACTTAAAAAAAGAAAAAAAAAAAATCAAACTGCACCAGAAGTAATTCTGAAGGCTCTTAATACTTTTAAAGAAAGTTTACTGCACATTAGAAGCAGTTGGCTAATGTGTAAAGGGTACTGTATCCCCACGACTCCTTCCAGCTGGAATCACACATGAAACAGAAGACACCAAAGCAATTAAGTATTTTATAAACACTGCTGAGGGGTCAAAAAGAGGGAGGTTCATTCACTGACTAATAACGCAGTAATAAACAAACAGCAATGTTATGCAACTGAGAAAATTATTATAATTGAATCTACACAGCTGGGCAAGAACAGAAGCCTGGCTATGTATATTAGCTCACAAATGTTTTGTGTGGCTAGGTTTTAGTTTTAGAACTGTTTAAATCTGAGTCTCTTTTATAGTTGGATTTTTTTTCTTATCCAAATACAATTCCACAATTAAAACAGCAGAACACAATAATCTAATGAAATGCCTCACCAATTATTTGCTATTTTTACAACAGAGAAATAAATATGTGCATCAATGGGCAGAGCGCTAAACTTTCTTGAGATGTCCTCATCTTCAATAGACATTTCATTTTCTCACAACATGAACGACGAGTGACTGGCACACATACTTGCATGCCACAAGGAAAAGCCCCAACAGCCTAGCTTCTCACATCAAACCCTGCTGTATTCTTGGAGTTTTCTTCATACCTCGATATTTTTCCCTTTGCAGGGCTAGTTTCTGTCTACAAGTAAACACCTAAAATTACCATACTTAAATTCAAACAGATGTGTCAAATTTGTTTCTAAACAGTGTTTCAGATACATCTCTTGAATCACTGAAATATCAGTGTTAGAGTCATAGAAATTATTCTCTTTGGTTCAACAAAGAGCTTAGTAAAGATCTACCACTGTTCCGTAAGTTAAATGTAAACATTAAATAAGGTATAAACAAAAATAAGGGTCTTCATGGAAGATATGCTAACTAGATGCTATTCTTATTACAACTATAATTTCTTAATTAAAGTCACTAAATCAGAACAAATTTGTGATCTATGTCATGTTCCCATCTGCATAAAACCTAACCAACCTCAGACTCGAATGGCTGATTAGCTAACTGTAAGGGCAGAGGTACACATGATTCTTCAACAGGCACACATTTTACATCAATGATATCTATTTTTATGAGATAAAAGTACTAAAGCTTTAATGGTGGCAATTAAAACAGCCAACAGTTTGAGCAGCTCGATGGCTGAGTCACAGACCTTTTACCTATAATGGGACCCATTATATCTCTGAATTCACTTTAAAGAAGTAAAAGAGGAACAGAGTTTTAAACATGGCTATAAAACAGCAGCACCGTCTGCACTCAGCTGCTTCACTTTCTACAGCTGTGTGAGTTAGCCTGGTTGCAGATGTGAATTCCATCCAGCAAAGCCTTTGCAGATATTTGCATCTATCTGAAAATACTTGAACCCTGAAAATGCTAGCAAGAGACACTATTGACCTAAGGATTATATCTGAGTAATTTGTTTCTATATTAACTTGTTTATATAAAAAATTAACCAGTGTTTTGATAATATGTTACTTCAGGTGACTTCTGATAATATATCTTCACTTCTGCATAAAATATGAACACTCATGTTCTGATATTTTTAAAAAACAATTTAGGGAGGAATAAGAATATGATTATTCACAATTAAGATGGAGTATTTTAACAACATTTATGTATGAGTATCAGCAACGAAACTGAGCAGTTTTTCATGATAACTTATTATTATCAACAATCTTAGAATAAGTTTTGTAGTTCTAAAGAATAATAATCACCTGGTTTCTAATCCACACTAACCAATTAATTTAAGAGCCTGAAGATTTTCTCTTTAGTTTCTACTATAGCAAACTCAGAAGTATAGAGAGAAATTACTGGGGAAACAACCTCACAGGTTTTCATACCTGAGATCATTTCCAGGGATAGCTGGCAAACAGGAAACAACACGCAGATGGATTTACCTCCAACCAGGAAGGCCAAACTGACGCAGATGGGGCGGCCTCTGAACAGCCTTCCCACGTGCCCTACGCCGGCCGGGCCTTGCTCACGGGGCTGCCGGGGGTCTGCAGCCACCTCACCACACACAGAAGCCCAAGGAAGAGTCTCAGACTCCTCGTTGGTGATTTTCCTTCATGTGCTGGTAGTTCCTTTCAGGTAAGTTATTAAAAGGAAGAAACAGTGGAACGAAGCTAGAGAATTTAATATTCTGTTTGGCTTTTGACCATCATAATCAAGTTAAGCAGACAATCAACTTAGGATGCCTCACATTCCTCATCTAAGATAAAGCTGAATGATCCGGGCTATATAAAGCCTCTTCTAACTTTGAGACCCTCTGGGGGCCACTACTTTCAGCCTTGCACATCTAAAAAAATGAAGGAAGGAGACATTTGTTAAGATTGGATGAGGGAAGTAAAGATAATTTTAGAATAAAATATTTAGAAAATTTTCAGATTAAAAAAACACAGATTTGCGAGCCTACATTAGAAAAGCCAGTTTAAACAAATATACCAGAATTAAAGAATCTAAATAAACTCTTTCAAATGTGATTTACTTTTCAATTTTAAAAGAAAAAAACTTCAAGAATATTCACTACCATACAATTTCATCTCACAGATAACAAACATCTTTGAGTTTTCAAGGTAACATGAGTCCCTATTCATTATGTTATGAAATAATATTTATTAAACAGCTTTCATCCACAGAATAATAACACTTAATACTGTGAACCTGTTAAGTAAGTCCTAGATCCATTAGAAATAAACCAGAGAGATTGAGGAGGGGGTAGGCAGAGAGAATAAAAAAACAGAAATCATTCAGCCTAAGGCCCAGCACCATGAGAAAGCACAAGTAAGAGCCACTGGGCAAGGAAGGTCTCACCCAGAAAAGGTCTTGTGAGACCTTGGGCAGGGCGGAGGGGCAGGCAGTGATGACTTCTGGGAGGTAAGGACACGGAAGCCTGCAGGCGCCCAAATTCCTCACAGTATAGCTGACCAGTGGTTGGAGTAGCACAGACAAGGACCACTGGGACGGACCTGGGAAGCCACGAACAGAGGCAAGGCAAACCGTGCCCTGACTTCGCTCACCCCACCACAGCACCTTCACAGCAGCACCCTGTAAAGCAGCCATTTGAGAGGGCTGCCTTGAGGATCAATTTAAATAGCTATCAGATCCAAATTCATCTACAAACCTACTTTTAAATTTGCCTCCTGCCTGACCAGTTCTCCCCACCTGTACATGTCTACCCACCTAGCACTCAGCCTTTCAACGCATCTTCCTCCTGCTCTTCCTCTGCTCTTATGCTCCTCTGCAGGACAGTCTTTGAAAAAGTGACAGTATTTGCTACCTGTACTTCTTTTATTACTCTTGAGTTTTCTCAAATCATGCTAACACTTCACAAAAATGGTTCCTATCAAAGTGACCCCTCCAATTTCCTGTCTCTTCTCAGCAGTCCTAGCAGTAACACTTGACATAGCTGCTTGCTCATTTCTTGAGTGACATCTGGGATAGCTCATTCTCCTAGCTTGTAAGCTTTTCCTAGTTTCTTTGCTTCTGAGGCATACTAGGCCTCTAACCTCAGATCTCATCTCTATCCACACTTCTTTCACTCAGAGCCACACTCCAGATTCTGTCCACATGCTGATGTTTCTTCCTACAGGTCTGCTCCCACCCAGGCTATTTCATTGAACTAGACTTCATTCTAACTTCTATTGAATACATCTACCCAGATGCCCTAGTAGGCATCTCAATCTTAACATGATTCTAAAAATACCTTCTTGAATTTTCCAAGCAGCCCGTCTCTGAAAACTGCTTCTCCACTCCATCAGCAGCAAAATCCAAATACTTGGTGTCATCCTTGACCGTTCCCTTAATTCTATGCCCGTTCCCTTAATTCTATGCTCAGCCTCTAATGGTTTATAAGGCACAAGCCTGTGAAGTGGGGTGCTCTATGGTACGCCCTGAGCTGCTCAGGGTCTTGCCCTGCCCATCCTGCCTTGCTCCCACCTTGGTCTAGCTCAGAGGCACTCTTCTTGGGCTTTAGGGAACAGTTAGATGATTACCTCCACCCTCCTGAATGGGCTGTGTGCAGAGAAACAAGAGAAGACTACATGGTTGTAATTCTCAAATGTGCCTTACCAATCCATCTGAAGTTCAGGAATGATTTGAATTTTAAGGTTAGTTTAAAAATTATGTATAAGAAATTATAAACCATTTTAATATAAAAAGTATGATTGACACAGATTTATTACTGGAAAATGTTATTAGCTTTTTATTTTTAGAAATGAAATTCTGAGAACTTTTTGTAGGTTTGTGTCCAGACAATATTTGTGTTCAGCAGTACTGACTTTACCTGTAACCCAAAGACCACTCTTCCAATGGCCTCTTCCACTGGTGACCTTATCTGAGCCCTAACAGAGCCTGGACTACTGCAGCAGTCTCCACAGCTGACCTCATTGATTCTCACCTTGTCTCCTTCCCAGTCCATATGCCACAAGGTTCTGAATGATCCTTTAAAAATGTAAATCAGACCATGTCACATCTAAGAGATCTTCAATAACTTCCCATCCTATTCTCTGGATATTCTGAAGACCTCATGCTAACCTACATGGTTTAGTGGTGTGGACTACCACAACCCACAAGTACTCTAGCCCTAAATCCTTTCATTCTTCCCCTTTCTCCACGCCAGTCACATGGATTCCTTGCTTATCAGCAAACAAGTTGAACATCCTTCCACCTCAGGGCTTTTGCACAGGCTGTCTCTGCCCCTGAAGCTCTTCACTAAATAATCTCCATGACAATCTTTCTTTCTTCCTTTAAGAGTACTCAGGCAGAAAAACTTTAAAATAAATGTGACTAAAGTCAAAAGATGTTAGTTCTAGGTAAAAATTTACCTGTGATAATAATGCTATTCCTTTACTTCTATAGATTTGAAATTTTTCAAAAGTCACAGTGGAGAGAATATCTATTCTGTCCTGCTACTGACCATTCTTCCCTAATCTGCCCTTTCCCAAGTTGCCTTCTATGTCCTCTCTGAAGTTTTAGTGGTCCTCATGATTCTGTTCTCCACATGACATAGCCAGGTGCTTATTTCTGCCTGAAACTGGCTTTTCCTCTTGGTATCTCAAGACCGGTATTCCTAAGGTCAGAATCACAAACCTTGCTAACCAGCCCACTTTCCCGTTTTTGTTGATGTCACTGGGATATCCAGTCACCCAACCTAGATAGAAGTCTTCTTTTCTCCTGAACCTCACTGGCCACATCCAATGATGGTTAAGACCTGCTTCCCTGCAAATCCTCTTAATGACCCATCTCCTCCATCTGTGTTTCTCTGGTATGAAACAGCTTCTTCATGAATTACATCTTCTTTAATGTACTCTCGGAATCTTAGCAAAGACATCATTCTAAAATGCAATTTGTCTATGTTTTGCACGATATACTGAGGGTTCCCTCTGAGGTATACTTAAAACCAAATGCCTCTGTGTAGCTGGGTCAGGCACCTCCCCCAAAACACCTTCCCCTCTTGCATCCTGCTCCTCCCTCAAATTCTTTGCTCTTGCCATACCTAACAAGTACAGCCACACAAAATCATTTCTTTCTCAGTGTAGTGCATGCAGAAACATTCTTCCTGGCTAGTATACCCTCGCCCACTGTTTCCTCCCTTATGTTTCAGCAAAACTACTTGAGGCCTTCCCTGATCCCGGCAGCTGGAGTCAAGTCACAAGGCCAAGGAACATTCATCACATCATGTGACTACTTATTATATCTTGTCCTCTGGACTGTGAATCCTGGAAGGACAGCAGGGCAGCAAGTTTATTTCTCCTTTATCCTACTAAAATACACACACCATGACCACCACCACCGCCACCTAATGCAGGGCTGGACACAAAGAATAGTGTTTACTATATCTTTAAATGCGAATGTGGATATCACATCTCCACCCTCGTTTTACACACAACAGCTGTTAATGTGCTCTCTGTTCTCTTGGAAAAGGCACTCTAATGCCTTATACATTTATACCTTACAACTGATGTCCTATGGCATCCAGAACAGTGCCTTAAACTTTGGTTGAACAGAGAGATGGGTATGTAAATGGAAGCACGTGGGATTGACTGGTTCAAGGCAGTGCTGCAACACTTACTGTCTGATGAAAGCACCATATTCTGTAATATGTCTGCGTAAATTTCTCCTCCCCTTTCATCTATCTTAAGCACCAGCTTCCTTCCTGTGTCTGCAAATAATTAAGCTGTGATCTACTCGCATAATGTCTGCATGTATCTATGTGTGTTGCAGCTACACTATTGCATGCTAACTGGGATTTTAAAAAAGAGAAGCAGGTTGTTTCCATACCTCTGGGACGCTGCAGAGAATGGCCAACTATAAATGTACAATAACACTGACAATGGCTGAATAGACAGAGGTCTTCCTCACATCTCTGAGTGCTCTGCATGATGTCCGTGTGCCGGGCTCAAACCCAGGGCCTCAGGCACACCAGGCCAGTGTTCTACTTCCCAGCCTCTGACACTCTCCGTTGAACTGCAGCAACATGGACTCCCTACAAATTAGAATTGTATTTATCTTGTTCAGGGAAAGACACTGCCAACACAAATATTGTCTGGACACAAACCTACAAAAAGTTCTCAGAATTTCATTTCTAAAAATAAAAAGCTAATAACATTTTCCAGTAATAAATCTGTGTCAATCATACTTTTTATATTAAAATGGCTTATAATTTCTTATACATAATTTTTAAACTAACCTTAAAATTCAAATCATTCCTGAACTTCAGATGGATTGGTAAGGCACGTTTGAGAATTACAACCATGTAGTCTTCTCTTGTTTCTCTGCACACAGCCCATTCAGGAGGGTGGAGGTAATCATCTAACTGTTCCCTAAAGCCCAAGAAGAGTGCCTCTGAGCTAGACCAAGGTGGGAGCAAGGCAGGATGGGCAGGGCAAGACCCTGAGCAGCTCAGGGAGTATGGAGCTTCAGATCCACATCTCAGGCTTCAACATCATAAACCACTCAAAGACCAAGCTTCACATCTGCAAAGCACCGTGTCCCACCACAGGCTCAAACTCCAAAGTGTAATTCAGCAGCTTACCTTATCTAAAACTGAAAATAAACATATAATTTTTCTTAAGTTCTTCCACCTGTGAGGAATACAAAAAAGTCAGCAATCATCCTGTCCTGCTCACGCCCTTTGCCTCTCTTCACCCACATGGCCACTGTCTTATTACCACCACTGCCTCACAACTGTCCCTTGTCACCATGCTGTCCAGCACAGCAGCCCTGAGCTCTGACAATACAGCCAGTTCAACCCAAGACTTAAAAGACTTAGAGGTGGGAGGGCAGTCAAAAATCTTGTCTACATTTTATATTAAATATTATTTGTTGAAATAATATTCAGGTATTGTGTGTTTAAACAGTATTTCAGATATGCTTTACATTAAGCGAAATATATTACAGTTAGCTTTGCCTGTTTCTCTTTACTGTGAATGTGGTCACTAGACAACTTTGCCTGACCTACATGGCTCACACTGCTGCCATTGGACAGTGACGCCAGGACAACGCCCAGCCTCCTGGCATGCCGCACCTCTACAGTCCTAGTCTCTAGCCACTCTCCTATGCTGCCACCATGTGAACCTCAACCCTGATTCATTTTCAGCCATCCGTGCAGTCCAGCCCAGGAACCATCTCCAGAAAGACATCCTGCAGGCCTATTCTCTCCTCCCACTTACTCCGTCTCTTCACACCACAACTCCAAATGAGCACATACACATTCAATGACACTATGTACTCAAGAAATGGTGGTGGTACTGGTGGCAGTGGGCAGAGAGCCTTGCTTCACCCCACTCATAATATAGCAACAGAGAATACTGGCAAAAATATGTCACAGAAGTAGAAACAACAGCAATAATGTGGCATTAACAGCAGCAATAAATTACAAAATCACCATATCACCTACCAGACACAACTATAAGCACATTACATAAATCATCTGCCTTATTAATCTTCCTACCAACGCTGTAAGATAGGTAAGAGCAAGAATGATTCCCTTGTCAAAAAGGAGAAAACTGAGGCCCAGAAGCAATGTAAGTCAGCATACGTAACACAGCTGGTAGTCAGTGAGGATTCCAAGAACATGCCCTTTAAAGCTCTGCGCTGTGCTGCCACACAATGGGGTGGAAAAGGCTTTTTTTTTTTTTTTTTTGCGGTATCAGGGTTTTGAACTCAGGACCTTGCACTTGCCAGGCAAGTGCTTATTCTACTGAGCTATGTCCTCGGGCCCGGAAAAGGCTTTAGAAGAAGGGATTTCAAACTAAGAGAATCTTAAGTTTCTCATTTCTGGAACAAAATTGCCAACAGCCACAAAAGAGGAAAATTTTACTTTAGCTTCCAGTTGGTACAGGTTTAAGTCCATAGTTGGCTGGATGTAAGGCAGGGTGGCACAGCAGAGTACCATGGAAGAGAGATAGTCCATGACAAGCAGGCAGGAGGCTGGAAGCAGCCAGACCACTCTCCCTTTCCCTTTTATTGCATTCAGGTTACAGGCCTATTGGTTGACACTGTCCCACATCCAGAGTGGGCCTTGCCATCGTCAACATCAAGAGCTATGCTACGCTTGCCTGGAAAGCACAGGGCCCTAGTTCAATCCCCAGTACTACTGCAGGAAAAAAAAAAAAAAAAAAAAAGCCATGCTAAACTAATCAGCAGATTCAGCTGGTCATCACACATCCTTCACCCCATTTACTCATCCTACACACAGCCAGCCCTGAAGAGCCTCACCTAGGAGCACATGAGTCTTAAGGGGCATTGAGATATAAGACGTAAGAAAGAAAAAGCCTTCTCAGTCAGATGTGCTGCAATGAAAACAACATTTTGTAGAACTAAAATCAGTTCACTGTGCCTAGGTAAGACAAGAGGCACACAACCAGAGGAAGATAAAACTCTGCTTAGTTGTGGCACAATACATTAACAGGGTCATGATTCACATCTCTCTTTTTTTAAGACTGAGTGATTGATTTAGTACAGGGTCTGGCTACACAGCTTGGACTTGATCCTCCTGTTCCAGCCTCTCCAGTCCTGGCACTACAGGTATGTGCCATACCATGCCTGTTTCAGTGGCCGGCACAGAGAGGGGCCAGCATGACATGTGGTATCAGGGATCAAACTCCAGTCCTTATGTTTGCCAGGCAGACACTTAAGATTGCGGAGATAACTCTCTGGCACCACAATCCACATCTCTTGCTGCTTGATGGTTTGAGCCACGAGTGACACCTGTATAACTATCCCACTGAGTGGCTTTTCATTACTTTTCTTAGTAAAAAGACTGCTAAAATTGATCAGATCTGTTTGTACCATCCTGGGTCCAAGCCTCTAGATGGGACGGTCATTCATGCACCACCAGTGGCTCAAGCCAATGATGGCCTCATGTTAAGGAGAAACCTCCTGCGAGGGACACTGAAGGCCCACGAGGATGGCACCCAGGCAGGTCCAGAGCTGGGGCTCTGGCCCTTAGCACCTTGAAGGGAAAAGAGAGGATACTGCAGTCCTCATTCTGTCCTGCCCAGGCAGAACCCAGCCCCTCGCCCTGAGAGGAAACCCAAATGTGCCCAGTTCTCTACAGAGAATTTCAGGTAAATTCAGAACCTCTAAGGATTTTACCTACTTTATCCCATTGAGACACTTGTTTGGATTTCAAAGAAATTTTCAATTTCCACAGTTGTGAGGAAGAAATGTTGTAAGGCCACCAGCAGGAGCACTGCACCAAGGGCAGGGAGCAGATACGCCAGGGCTCACAGCAGCGCAAAAGTGCGTCTCCCTTCTGCATCAGGCTGTGTTTGAGGATCTAGGGCAAGCACTAAATAATTGAACTCCCAAACAACCGTCACACATTTAAATGTTCTGCAAAGTTCACATTTACCATAAAGATGGTGCACAAAATTATAAGCAATGTTCATCTTACCATTCAGGCAACATTCAGACCTTGTCCTCCTGCCCTCACAGATGCGCTGGTTTGCTCTTAGCTTTTATTGGTAGATGATTGGACAGTGGACAAGCAATGCACAAACATCATATGATCTCCTTAGGGATGACCTCTGTGGAGACCTGATGTCTTATTCTGACTGAGTTCTTCCTCCTGTAGTACCTTCAAAGTACAGCAATTTTTCTCTACAAATGAGCATCCTCTCAGATATCTGTAGGCTTTAAAAGTGGTTATTTCTTCTTACCACATGTACTGACAGTGTCAACTAGAACAAGGAGAGTGGACACTGTTCTGCCACAGTATTGTCCTGCCATTAACTGGTACTGTTTTATCATCACATTCTATATATGACAATCACACCCAGCACTACACTACAAACTGGGCAGGCGCTCTGTACAGGCAGCAGCAGCCTGGCCAGTTCATCATGGAGACCAATGCAGCCTGGCCTATGGCAGGTGTCAAGCACTGTTTTAGGTATCTCTAGATGAACAACTAACTTGGGTTCAGAACTCTTGAAGTTAACAGCATCAAAAAAGTGAGTCGAGAACTGAGTGTTACAATACATGTCTGTAATCCTAAGCACTTGGGAGGCTCAGGTAAAAGGATCTGAAGTTTGAGGACAATCCAGAATACATGACAAGATCCTGGCTTATTTTAAAAATGAAATGATTTGCTATGTTGTAGGAAAAAATACAATATGGAAAAGACTGACCTTTTAAAATTGAAAGTGTTAAGATTTGATTCTCACCTTATTCTACCAATAACATCTGACAGAATTACTCCACTCTGAAAACCTTTTTCACATCAGTCCGGGGTACTCACCTTTTTGTACTTTGCTCCCTGCCCAACTACTCAATATTTCTCAAGTCTTCCAAGCCAGAGCAGCACATGGACTACAGACAAGTGCTTCATCCTCACACTTCCTCAGCCCACATAACTATTCATGTAGGTCCTCATATGACAACTTGTGAGCTCCTTCTTTAGATCAGTAGTGGCGCTCCTGTGGCCTGTAGACATGGTGGGCTGTAAATGCTACCATCACTGCTCCAAGCCTCTCCCCAACATTATGGTTGTTTGTTTTGTTTTGTTTTTTGGTGGAACTGGGGATTGAACTCAGACCCTTGCACTTGCCAGGGAGGCACTTATTCTACTGAGCCATTTCCCTGACCCCTCTCCAACATTCTGAATCCCTACATGCAAGTACTCCTGAGAAATCTCTGATTGAGTCAGGGAAGCATCTCCAATTAACATTCTAAACCGAACTTGATATTTCTATCTTAAACTGCTTCCCTACAGTGTTCCCAATTTGATTGCTCAAATCAAAAATACCAGTGTCTATCATTGTCTCAAATCCTGTTTTTAATCTGTCAGTAAATCCTGTGAGCACTACCCTGAAATACCTGACCACCACCCTTGCATAAGCTACCAATATATTTTGCCTGATCGACTCTTAACAGCTACCAATATATTTTGCCTGATTGACTCTTAACAGCCTTTAATTTGTTCCCTGGTGCAACTACAGTTGCCCTCCTGGCTATTCCTCACAGAAAACAGTACAGTTCTGAAAAATATACAAGAGATTGTGCCACTTTTGTGCTCAAAATTCATCAGTGCCTTTCCACCTCACAGCAAAGCCAAAATTCTTATTTCCACTCAAAGGACCTGTTCGGCCCCCAATTACCCAACAACCAAGGCCCTGGCTGCTCTTCCGTTACTGCACTCCACACACACTGGTCCCCCAGATGCTCAAGTGTGCAGAGCTCACACCAGTCTTGAGGCCTCATCAGGGGACACTCTCCCAGGCTTGCGGGGCTTGCCCTCCTACTGCACTCAGGTTCTTGGATCACCCGAGAGAGCATTATTAAACCAGTTTTCCCATATGATTATTTCCCAAGCTTCTCTTACTCTTCTTATTCAGCTTTGTCTTCACAATTCATACTGCCACTTGATTAGGAATAGGAATAGATACAGATAAAGATATAGGTATAGATATACTTTTTTTTCTGTACAGTCTACAGGGTCTCACTATATAAATCACACTTGTAGTGATTCTCCTGTTTTAAGCCTCCCAAGCACTGGGATTATAAGCATGTGCCACCACATCCAATCTCAATCATCATCTCAGTATACCCTGGGGGCAAGGCCAGTAGGGCATGCCAGGGATCAAACACAGGCCACTGTGCCCTGCCTAAGCAGGCCTTTTAGTCCACTGAGTTATTTGGCCAGCCTAGTATATGTATACTCTTTATTGTTGACAGCCTATTTCATTAAAATGTTAGCTCTACCTAAGTTTGTAGATCAAAAATTAGAGAAAAGGAAAGGCTGCAAGAAAAAGGTCAGCCAAAATTTTGACCCTAGCCTTGCAAGGTCAGTGAAGACTCAGGACATAGGAGAACCTGTACTGTAACACCATGGAACTCAGTTGTGTCCCAAATTTTCTGATCAAAGAGATTATGAGTCCACAGAGGAAAGTGACCAACATGTACAGTGTGCCTAAGGAGAGTAACGTGGAGAGAAAACATTCTCTCAAGCTTTCACAGAGAGCAAATTGGTCAAGTAATGGCCATGACTCATCCACAAGGCTGACTCTGGCAAAGGATCTACAAAGTACGGTATAGGGCTACAGGATAAATCCTGAGGGCATAACACTGACCTTATCTGATACAAAAGTTACATTTCTTGTTATATAAGTCTTGCTTTATCTTGGTCTGTTAAGAAAAGTATAAAAATGAGCAGAAAAGTATAAAAACGAAGTATAAAAAGTAAAGCCATATTAGTATGCTGAGCTATGAAAGGCTCAAGTCAACAGCTTCTGCAGATAACCCACTACTATTGTGCACTGCTGGACTGTGTTGGATTGTTTTGCTGAATTCACACACCTGTAGTATTTAGATTCCAATGGAATACCCATCTCTGATAGGACCAAACAAAAAAAGGGGATACAAAGGAAGAATTATTTTGTATTTGTATATACAGAATGGTTAGGATAGATATACAGCTACTTTCACTTAATTCAATAAGTAGAAAGATTTGTATTAATAGTGTTTGGACAAGATATCCTATCTGCTTCTTGTACTATGGATAAGCACTAAGAAGATAACAATGTACAATGTATTAATTACTAAAACTGTCCTACTCATCAGTTTTGATACTATCTCATTGCTCTGTTTCTCAATAAAATAAAATTAAAAAATGTTAGCTCTATGATTACTGCTATACCTGGGAACAATTCATAGAATGGACAGTTAATAAATATTTTTAAATGTTGAGTTAATAAAAAAAAGTATTGAGAAAAACATGAGAGAAATCTCTTCTAAAGCATGTTTTAAGACAAAATAAGCCCTGGAAACATCAATAGCCAATTTCACTCAAAGTCAAATAGGAAGTGGTATGTGATCAATTTTGTCCAACCTGGTGAGAACATATTAGCAGAGATCAAAGCTTTCTAGATGCCCAAAAGATATTAATTTACCTTTTTGCCCAACAAGGCCTAGGGATACTTAGATTAAAGAAAAACTGCACTGAAAAAAACCTCTGTTATGTGGCAGAGACAAGGAAAGCACGGTGGAAATCCTAGTTAAATAAACTTCAGGAATACATGGCCTTTTGTGACTAAATTTTCACCAAATAAGGTTTGATTATAGATTCTGGGTTCTATATTCTCCTTGAATGCAAAAGGATATGAGAGAAATTACATACTGTTAAGTAAAATCAAAAAGCACTAGTCTTCCTCCACTCTTCAGGGAGCACCTCCCAGTACCATCTTTAAGAGTCAGTCCCAAGGAATACGAGCAATTCTAGGTCTCTGAAGCTGAAAACCTCTAGGAAGCCTTGTCCAAACCAAAACTGAATGGTCTCTCTTGGCACTCTCACTCAATGCTCTGCTCACTCTTTACCCACATCTTCTATCTGTCAAGTCTAACATGTGCTTACTGCTTGGTGGTAGCTACACATCAACATGTGAGGAGTAAATGAATGAATGAATGAATGAATCAATGACCCCACTAAGCCATCTTCAGAAGCCCACTTGGGAAGCCACTTACCTTTCCCAATAGCCCCATTTTTCAGACACTACAAGTTATTTTACCACATGGTTTTCATGAAGAGAATCTGTAAGTACTCGAGACAATAAGGAAAGAGGTGTCTGTTGTGTGTTCTACCTCCCTGAGCAGCAAGGTGTGGTCACGCCTGAGAGCAGTTCACCTCTGTATAGCAGAAGAAATGCTTCTAGGGCTCCAGTCTGAAGTAGTTGTTTACTGTAAATGCTCTCTCAACAAAAGGTTGTAAAAAGGAGAAGTGAACAGCATCAGAAGCCACAAGTTCCTCAATCTTGAAAACCAGTCAGCTCCCTTCTCTCACCACACCAGACGTACTCCAACTCAAGGCAGGGTCAGGGAGTGGCAGCTGGCCCAATGCCACTCTACCTTACCACTCACAAACACCAGCTCGATTTTTCCTAGACAAATGTGTATTTTTCACTTTGTTACTCTGAATTATCCTTTAACCTGGTCCTCAAAGTGAGCTTGATGGATCTCTGGGAGGGCCCCAAGACGCTCAGGACAGCCAAAGCAAACAGAATCGCTTTATAATATACTAAGACAGCATCTGGCTTTTTTTCACTGTATTGACATTTACACTGATGGTGCAAATGCAACCTGGGCAGTGAAGCAAATTGTACTAATAATCATTACTCTCCTCATGGTCACAAACTCACATTTAGAGAGAGAGAAAAACAGCTCACTTAAGAGTATCCTTGATGAAACACTACAAATTAATTTTGATTATTCCTAACCCTTTTCGTTCTTCTGTGAGGAAAGGGGAGTTACACAGCAAGCATCCCTCTTGCACGCTGAAGCATCAAGCCTATCCCCACAGAAAGCACCTGTGCAACTATCTCAAGTTATAAGATGAGCTGGCTACTCTTTTTCACAGCACACTACTTTCACCTGAAAGAGTATCTCAAATATAAACCAAAATTATTCAGGCTTATGGACCTGACAATAGTTTTCCTGAGGTAAGTAACATGGGACAATCACTTCAAAGAAAGTGAGTGGTTGCTTCCAATACTGAAAAATAAGCTTTTGCACAACACTCAGAGGATTAAAAATAAATGAGTTGACAGCTTCTCAATCTTTAAAGACTTTTCTGATAAGATGGTAGTAATATAAGCAAAGATTTTTTTCAGAATATCACATATATAAGATTGATATAATTCAATGGACACGTATTTTTTTAAAAATGGATTAGGTATTGAAATTGAGCATAATTAAAAGGACTATGTAGCATCCAAGGTACAGAACAATGAGCTCTAAATGTAACCATATAAAAGTTCAATTGATACTGCTTCAGCTCCTACATTCCAACTGAGTTGTGGCATAATAGAAAAGAGCATCGATAATTATCTGGAAAGACACTAGAATATTCCTTTTACAATTGCACAACTATATAAGGGCTGATCAGTTTCATATCTGCCAACCAAAACAAAATAGTGCAACACACCGAAGCCCCATGTAAGGACCTACCTGTCTTCTAAGACATTAAAATTAATGCTAAAAAGATACAGACACAAAAGGTAAAAATACCACATGGTTTTTCTTCTGTGAGTACCCCAATATACACAGTGTAAAGAGCAAAGTAAAAGATGAAAGGAAATAGGGATGGGCTTTGTGGAGATGGGAAAGGAATCCAGGGATGGGGCTAGGAGGGAGAAGGGGGGAGGGGGAGGAAGAGAAGAGGCATTAAAATGCACCAGAATGCTTGCGGCCAATTCCCCACTACGGATGCCTCCACCGATGCCTCCACCGTGCACCCACAGCTACACTAACAAAGCAGGGGGAGGATGAGATGACGATGGCGATGACTAAAGAAAGTCCCTCCTTCAGCTTCCAAACCAGGGTAGCTGAAACCCTGCAGAACCTTCAAGAGGTTCCAAAGAACAGGGACAGTGAAGGGACCAACTCTACAATTCATCAGATTTCTGCTGTTTTTCCAGCTTCCTTTCCACAAGTACTTCTTTATTAAAATGTCATTTTGTGGGGCTGAGGAGATGGCTCAATGGAATAAGCACTTCCCTGGCAAGTGCAAGGGCCTGAGTTCAATCCTCGGTTCTGCCAATAAATAAATAAATAAATAAATAAATAAATAAATAAATAAATAAATAAATAAAATGTCCTTTATCCATCTCCAATCTTACTATATAGTGCAATATCTTAAGAGTATATGAACCTCTAATTTCACCAGGCTCTTACCGAAGCATCCCTTCGCAGCACATTAGAGAACTGCAGTTAAATACCCAAGTGAGAATGCTTCACTTTATCCATAAAATAAATATCTATTTAATAGGCTGATGACCATTCAAACATATTTTAATGTACTAATCCATTCTTTAAGGGGACAAAAAGTTCAAAGACTACTAATCTACAAGTTATAGCTCTAAAGTTATGCTAATATGGTACTGCAATGTGACAGTAATTAGCCAAATGTGGATATTTACACTTAAGTTGATTGAAATACTACTTCAAATTCAGTTTCTTAGTCTCATCATTCCCATTTCAAGCTCTTCCTAACCACAGGTGGTTATAGGATGCCATACTAGGAAACAATCCCATCACCTCCAAAGATTTCACATCAGAGCTCTTCTGACATTCTGATTTAATAAAAGATTAATTTCTTTCCCAAAGGAAATCCTACATATACCTACAATAATTTTTATAGCCCGATGCCAACAGAAAGTAGGAAGGTAAGAACAAATGTTAGGAAAATTCTCATAACAGAATGATTATTATTTCTAGGTTCCAAAGAATAAGAATCAGGGTGAGGAAATAGCTCAGTGGTCTAAGTGCCTGCTAGCAAGCACAAGGACCCAGTTCAATCCCCGGTACTGCATACTATGCCACTGGACCCCAAAACTGGGCCTGGTGGTGCATGCCTGTATGTATTCCCAGGACTGGGGAGGCTGAGACAAGAGAATCACTATGAGTCCAAACTGTATAGCAAGACCCTGTACCAAAGAAAGGAAGGTAGGAAGAGAGGGAGGGAAGAAGGGAGGGAGGGAGGGCCTCTTCTCTCCAGCAGTAAAATACAAGCAACATAAATTAAAGCTTAACAACTATGTTGAGTATTTCATTGACATGTAATACATTCCCAATAAGTAGACTCTTAAAGACCCATAAAATATATACAACTACTTTCTATTGGATTAAGAGCCTATGACTTAATTAATTGATAAAAAAAGAAAAAAAAACACTTAGAAAATATTATTTAACACACAATGTACCTACCTTATACATTTTAAAAGTTTTATTCGAAAACGAGACTGGAACTTCTTTGATATTTTAACTTTAAAAAGTATTATTTATAATTTAAAATAAGACCCTTTCTGGGCTGGCAAGATAGCTCAGCGGTCTAAAGCACCTCTCAGGGACCGCGGTTTGATCCCCAGCACCACATGCCATGCCAGCCCCTCCCCCCAGGGCAGGCTGAGCTGACCACGCCCCCCCCCGCAAAAAAAGAATCCGTGATGTGTAGCGAGACACTGCAATAAATTAAAAAAATAAAAATAAAAAAACTCAAATTAAAAAAAAGAAAGACCCTTTCCTTATGCTTCTTAAAATATTGTGCTGTGCTTCACAACTGGCTAATACACAACAAAATACTACTCTAAAATTAATAATGTGAGCTGTGTTACCTTTACCATGCATGGACCACCAGTACCTCCTCCCACTATGCAGCAGGACTGAAAAACCTGAGGCACTTGTGGTGCAGAGCTATGTGGTAAGAAGAGATAACAAAGCTGGGCCCACGAAGCTTATGCTGGCTATGTACAAGCAAAAGCTCTTCTAATTTTAGTTATGTTATGTATCTCAGTTTTCAGTAATTTTAAAGAACTGTCCTATTAAGTAATACATTGAGTGGTGCTCCATGAAGTTACTAGCCACATGTAGTTAAAAGTAAAATAAGTAACATTAAACTTCCAGCTCCTCAACCTTATGCCCATCTCAAATGCTAAACAGTCATGAGTGTAGCTAGTGGTTACCATACAGGACAGCAAATACAGAGTATTTTCAGTGTGACGAAAACATTTTCTGCAAACATTCACAGTATGATATCAAAGTACAAGGCAAACTCGAAAAATAACTTGAGGGGCACTAACTAGATATATCCTAACAAGTTTCAGTACACCATACATTTAAAATATTTCCCTTTCTCTAAACTTCCAATTTAATGAAATTATATATCATGAATTGTAACTATTGTATGCTATTTGTACGATACAATGGGAGCATTTCATTTTATACAGTTTTTATATAGATTATTGGCCAATAATACAAACATTATACATTATACATATTTGAAAAGCACACTGTATCTGATGGACTTTCAATAATGTAATAGGTTTTCTAACCTCATTTTTCCTCATCAATATTTTTAAAAAATCTAAAACATAAAAAAATACATAAGCACTACAGTAATTACTCAGAATACTCAGAAATTACAATGCACTAAGTTTGATGACACACCAAAGAGCTTTTTCCTCTTACATTTATATTAGAGCAAAGATGTAATTGCCCTCTTTGTTAAGGAACAAAACCGTGAACACCCAACTCAATGTAAAAGGCAGTTTCTTTTGGCTCTAAAATTATGTAACTCTAAGCAGTGAACTTCAGAAAGTAGCAATGGTGCTACAAGATGGATAAAAACTTTCTCTAAAATTGTAAACTTCACATATTCAGAAAATATGCGTCCACCTATTGACATTTTTTTATTTCCCAGTAAACTATAACACCCTTCTTTTGTTCTCGTCTCACTCTGGAGCATATAAAGTTATTTTTTAAGAAAAAATAAATTAGGGTAAAGAAGCATCAAAAAGATTTGAAGTGCTGTAGAACCTTCATACTTTAACTGAGTTCACAACTGCCTTTGGTCACCCTGGACAGAAACCCATTCCCTAAACAAAGTAAAATGCCACCTTAGGATCTTGGAGAGTACATGGGAAGAGCTTAGTAACAACAAGAGGTACAGCGTACCACTGGACTTAATTTAAGGACAGATCTGTAAGCTTAAATTTATATTTAACAAAGTAGACTTAAGTACTATAGAACAATATATACTCCTGTATATCAACTTGTCATACTTCAAGAATCAACCTCATGAGTGCTAGAAGAACACCTGCAAATTTTCCCAACAATAACAGGATGTCATCTTAACCCATTAGTTGCACATTCTAAAAACTAAAGGATGCTTTACTTTGATTAAAATTGGAAATTAAACACCAAAAAAAAAAACGCATTTTATGTATAGCACCAAATTTTCTGAAGATTCAACTGAGAAAATTACATAGCAATAGTAATAGCAATAGTGACAGTGACTTTTGATTCATACCTGCCCCATAAAATATCTTTAATTTGGATTTGTTTTCGAAGACTGTGACAAATTAATTCTTTAAAGCATTGACAGATAATGTCCTGTTTTAAAGAATAAACGAGCTTTTCTCTTTAGGGTGAAAGTGTAGAAAATGAACAGAAAGCAATGTAAGAGCTCATTCAACAAGCACAGCAGCAGCAGTTATAATAAAAGTATTTCACTTTATTGGGCACTTATCACATGCCACATGCTGTGCTAAAAACTTTATAGCCATTATCTCATTTAATTCTCATAATAATCCTGTGAAATTGATACAATTATTATCCTCAGTAAACTAAGGTTTAGGGAAGTTAAATAAGTATTCATAATGACTTAACAAAAAATTGAAAGAGTTCCAAGCAAGCAGAGCCTGCAGTGCACACAAAGCACCCCGTCTTCACAGCTCTGTGCTCGGCCTCTCAGCAACATGTGGCAAGAGGGCAGAGTCCTGGCAGCACTGTGAGGGGAAAATAACACGCAGAACACAAAATGGAGAGCGACACTTCTTCCCATGAACTTATTTTGGGGATTAAACATACACTTTATGTGAAATATTACCCTAGCAAACTAGTATGGTTCAAGACTTCAATGTCAGAAACTTACAACAGATCTTATGATTTGGTTCATTTTTATTTTATGAATAGCAATTTCATACTGATTGTTTTTCAGTTTTCTTTACCAACTACACCCTAACTTGAGGATCTTGTTTATATGTAAATATTGTTTTTTTAACTTTCTTACCAAAACTGAACCTGTAAGCTTTCCCTTCCTCTGGTGGTAACGGGGACTGAGGTAGGGACTTCAAACCACTTTATATCCTGTCTCTTATGTTTTGAAAGACAGGGTCTCACCAAGTTGTTAAGCAACCTGAGCAAGTTGTTAAGTTGCTCAGGGTGGGTCCGAATTTGCAATCCTCCTGTTTCAGCCTCCAAAAATGATAAGATTACAGGTGTATACCACCATACCCAGCCCCAAATGAGGATATATCTACCAAAATTAGACTTGGAAATATTTCTTTCCTTGAACTAAATGTTCTACCATCTTTTCTGAGTAAGAAGGATGCCTTGTTTGATCAGAGATCCAGTTAGATAAGAAACTGCTTGGGAGGAGCTGCTGTAGCTTCTTATTTGAAAATGAAGATGACTGAACTTTAACATATTCTGTTGTTCAGGTGAATATATTAAAATGAAAAGGCCAAAATGAAGAGAACTAGCTAATGGAAATGGAACACTACTTGGAACCCTACTAAGTCATCATGTACCTTCCCCAAAGATCTCTTGACTGTCTCCTCTAATCAAGGCATGTCTCTGTGGCCTGCTACAGCTTTTTGCATGGAGAAGTGTTTGCAGTGGGAAAGCAATCCACACTGTGGCTAGCTTAGTAAAGGGCCAATTTAAAAAGCAACATCAGCAAATCCCACTTATTTATTGCTCCAGCAGCATTTTTCCTTGTGCTTATTTATAGGTTATCTATAGATCTACAGCTAGAAGTACACAAGATGGAAAGGAGCATTAAGATGCCAAGACAAAGGTAACTTCTCCAAATTAGTTTCTCACTGTCCAATTCTGGCAGCTTCCAAAGTGGTATTAAAGTTTAGTACCTCTTTATGCTGATGGATGCTTAGGGGTGTTTAATGGTGAAATGAGACACATAGTAACTCTGTATAATTTCTGACTCCACAATCTTATGATTTTTTTAAGTTAAAGAGAATCTTTAAGTCATAAGAATCCATAAATAAACAGGATCTAAAAACTGAAACTTACTTTCAAATATTTCTATATTTAACAAGAATTTGAAGTCTACACTACCCTTTCAATGAAGAAAAGTTTTTTTAATTAACTTGTTTTCATGGGTATATGTTTGAAATATGTAATGATCACATTCATCATAGGGAATTTATACCTGTACATAACATGTCTTTTTTTGCAGTTCCCCTCCTCATTTATCAAAGTTGTATTTCCACTTTTTCCCTTCTTTCCTTTTTACTTCCTTCCCTTTGCCCTGCCCCCTCCCTTGTTCCTCGTTTTTACTAAAACTCAAATTGAGGATGATCTTAAGCTCCCTGCCTGCTCCCTAATGAGGACATTCCATCTGCAGCCTCCTAGGCACCTACACTGAGCAGCAGCGGGCAGCATACCAGCATGCATCACGGCCTGCCGGGTGGTGAATGCGGGTGCCTGTGCTCATGCTGCAGATCTGCCCAGCCATTCTGTAGAGGAGGCAGGCAGGGCCCTCGGCCATTCAGAACAGCTGCTGCTCACAAGCCCTCGACAGCCTTTCCCAGCATTCTGCGGTACCTCCTCAATACACAAGGCCTCGTGGCCACGGCTAACACAGAAAAGCTCTTGGAACTCGTAAGTCTAACTCATACCTTAAAGCAACTGTTTTTGCTTTCACATAGTTAAGGTTAAAGTTTTGGGAGATTCCAGAAACCTATGATACAAAATGACTTAAAATCAAACTTAGAAAATGGTGAAAAAAACTTTGTATTTTCAAGCAAATCAGGAACATGATCTTCATTAAAAAAACTTCACAAAGAATGCTGGCGAGATAGATCAATAGACTAAGTACCTGCTTAGGCAAGCTCATGGACCAGGGTTCAATCCCCAGCACCACATGCTGCACCTGTCCCACCCCAAGGCACACTGAGCAGCCACCGGGTCTAGGCGTGGTGGCGCACACCTGCAATCCCGGGCCTGGGGAGGCTGCAAACAGGAGAATCACTAGGAGTCCCAGCTGCGCAGTGAGATTCTGTACCAAATACTTCTTTTTAATAAAGCTTCAGAAAGGCATTGTTTCCTTCAAATAACTGCCTGGTGATAACTTTAATTCAAAATTTATTTATTTATTTATTTATTTATCTATCTATCTTTGTGGTTCTGGGGATTGAACTCAGGACCCTGTGCTTGCCAGGCAAGCACTTATTCTACTGACCTATCTCCCCAGCCCTAATTCAAACTTTAAACAAGAGGTAAGAAAGTGGCTTGCAGCCTTCACTCTCACTGTCTTGAAAATTGAAAGAAAAAAAAAAAAAGCAAAGAGAATGAACTATGTCCAGCCTTTCAAAATGGTTTTAATTTCTTGACACTTTGTCAGTTTCCTTTACGGCATCATCACCAGCCCTAGTACTATGTCTTAAAAGATTCTCCTATATTTTTTTACAGTAAGTGAAGAAACAATAAAACAAGACCTCACTCAGGTAAGGTACCCATCACCTACTACAGCCCAGCAAGGCACAAGCACAAGTTTGCTACTGACTTCTTTGAGATGAACAAGCTCTGTTTGGCAACATGGAAAAATAAGGGCCATCTTTGTTTTGCTAGAGTGTGTCTACGGACTTATAGATGTAGGCACCAAGAATGTAGAATAACATTAGGATCCCAAGGCTAAGAAATTTTAAGGTTAGTTCTAGCAATGTTTTCCCCCTAATTGTTCCCCAGTTCTTCTCAACATTAAGTATTGTTCTACAGTGCTAAAAACTGCCTTTCCACGTGAATGATAAAATGAAGAAGAAAAAAGTAAAAAGGAAGATATGCATAATGGTAAGAATGAAGCTTTTTCCCTTTCCCTTAGAGAATCAACTTGATAAAAGAAACAAGCAAGGCCAGAAGCAACAAGATATTACAAATGAGGGACAGGATGAATCTCCATAAGCTATCGTTTCATGAACTGATACTGATCTCGAGATCTGTTTCTCTCTCTCTCTCTCTTACATGTACACACAGACACAAGTCCCCCAAGCTGCATCTATTTAATTTACTTTAATTTATGTATTTCATACAGGGTCTCACTATGCAGTTCAGACTCACAGAGGTCTTTCTGTTTGCAGCCTCTGCAGTGTTGGGATTCAGGCAAACACCGCCACGCCTAGACTCAGCGGCTGGCGCAGCACAGCTGGGGGTGGGGCTGGCGTGGCATGTGATACTGGGCACTCAACCCCAGCTCCTTTACTGGCCTGAGAAGGTGATGAGTCCACTGAATTATCTCACCAGCCCTCAAAACTGCACTTATTGATGATATATAATCAATATTACTATTTCTCCAAACTCACTTGGTATACCAGTCTTGAAGATGACCATCATAATAAAACTAAATAACTTAAATTTTATTGTGCATAAGTTTATCTCTATACACTTTTTAAAAATTTATGTGAAGCAACTGGTATGGAGAAAGTATAGCACTGCACTGTTGAATATGGCAGCCACTGTGGCGGCTGAGCTCTTTCAACATAGCTCTTCCCAACTGGGTAAAACACACAACAGATTGCAAGTCCTTATATGGAGGGTCTCATAAATTTTTATACTGAGTACATGTTAAAATAGTATCTTGTACATACTGGGCTAATTAAATGTATTGCTAAGGTTAGATTTATCAGGCTGAAGATTCAGCTCAGCAGCACAAGGTCTTGTGTTCCATTCCTAATACATAAAAAATAGATAACTAAATAAATAAATAAAATTTATCAATTTCTTATGTGGCAACTCAAAAATGTGAACTATTAATTGGTTTTGCATTTGTAGCTCCCATTGTATATAAAAAGGGCAGTGATGATCTAAAACATTAAATACTCAAAGAAATGATGGCCAAAATCTTATACTTAAATAAAAAAATCTTTTATCCATCCTCAGGGAAGGCCTTTGTCACAGCTCCACCTTTTACCATGAGGGCTCTAAATGCAGCTTCAAAAGAAGACTAAAAAACTAAGCTCTTACTACCTACAACCAACCTTTATAGAAGTCAAAGAAAAGAAGTACTCTTTTACATAATAAAAGCCATCGAAGAGACACAGCCACCACTGGGCCTATTCCTATTTCCAGACTGTGAGGCAAAGGGACTGATGGAGTAGAAAGTTTTCTCTGCTTTAACTCTGCACTTGGCACTGTTTAAACTCACTGAGATTCTGACCTCAATGATAATCAACTATGTTAAGAACAAGTGCAGGGGAATCACTCATTAAGCCGTAGTAGATACAAGTTGAGGTAGTCAGAAGAAATAGTACAGCTTTTATGAAAAACGATGGGCTGCTACATGTTCCTGTTGAATCAGGCAAACGGATCAGTACAGGCTGGTGTTGTGCTTTACCAGAGAACAGGTCTTGAAGATAACCACTGCCACCAGTATATGGAGAAAGCCGTGCCCTTCCTGGAGCACCCTTCCATGACAGGTGCAGGGGAGGCAGCCAACCCGAGTGAGGTCACAGCGAGGTGACTGTTCTGAAAGTGAGTAGCACACTGGGAAAAGCCCAGAATACTGTGTAGATAAAAAGTAAAGCTTTTTAGATTATTTTGCTTTCTTTTTTTTTTTAAGTATTCTATTGTCCCATGTTCCTCAGATCTTTTCAAGGGTATGAAAGACAGTATTTACTGGGTAACAGAGAGAGCCTCAATAGATGACTGATGACTTGAGATTTACCAGAAAAATGTTTTCTCAGAAAGGCTTCAAAAAATGTTCGTAAGATACCACAGGAACACATAACACTAAAAAAAAAAAAAAAAAAACTGAATTACTCGCTCTTCTAGCTCACTTGCTCACTTGCTCTCTCTTTTTAATCTTCTAAGGGGAGAAATACAAGAAAATTATGATCCTCTGGTTCAGTTCTAGTGCCCCTTTAAATAACTTTGCACTTCTATTATTATCTTCCATGTTGACTACATTTTGAGGTCCAGTATACGCAAATATACTTATTCCAAGCACACAGAGCTTCAGACCTGTGAATTAAGTTCCACCAGAACTGAGAGAGAAACTTCTGAATTGGGACACGTGTGTGAACTGTACAGTATAAGTTACTCAGAGTCTCAGGGACCTGCCTATGACCTGCAGGACAATCCACTTAGTCTTTTCTGGATAAATTCTTCAAATGAACACATTCATTCTTTCTCTTCATCTGGGCTGTTCTCATATTGGCCTATATGGCTCCATTCCCAGTCCCAGTCTCCCTCCGCTCTCTCCACACTTGCGGATGTAGTGGCGTCCCAGAGTGCTGCTTGCATGCTGAAAACCTTCTAGAGCAGCCAGGAAAGGAAGCCGGCACTGGGCAGCTTCTGCACTCCCACACTTCAGCACACATCCAGTATTTCAGGGACAACCAAGACCAGGGAGCTCTGATATCTTTGCTTCCTACTAAAGTTTTAAACTTCTTCACCTCACCCCTTTACTATGTCTTCTCTCAACTTGGACTGGTCTTCCACAAGTCAGGAAGGATATCCCTTTCCACCAGAAAGCCTTTCTAGATCCTAATCTCACACAACCTAAGACAGAATGCCCACTGCTGGTCTCTACAAGGCATTGTTTTTAAGGCATATCATCCCTTGAAGCCCTTCTTTCTATAAGATCCTTCTCTCTCCCCCCCAACAAGTGATATTAAAAGTACCTCCATATTTGAAAAATATTCCCTGAAACCAAGAAAGTAAAAAGAAACAATTATGACAATATTTGACAATGAACTATAAAATTATTTCTTAACCTTTTCAATAGGCAACTGTGGTAAATGGCTATGATCAACAATTTCTTTGAATAACTCACTATGCTTGTAGAATGCTGGACTGTGTTGGATTGTGGTGTCGAGTTCAAGCACCTAAGTTAGTTGAATGTCAATGGAGTGCCCACTTTTGACAGGTGTAGACAAAGGAAGGGGTGTAGAAAGAAAAAATCATGATGTGTGTGTATAGGCAGTACAGTTGGGATAGATAACGCTGTGCTTCTACATAATTCTATGAGAGGCAAGAT